>NW_021029156.1:146055-182867 GCF_004153795.1 Camellia sinensis | reverse complement strand
TTCTTTCTGAAAAATGACCTAAACATATTTATTGAATATTCTGTACATTTTCATGAATTTTAGAACTGTATAAATAATTTATTTATAATTTTTATTGCCTAAGGTATAACCTGAAAATTTCTGGATAGATTTAAGACCATCACTTCAATTGAAGAGTCTTTGCACTCCAAGAAGGAGAAGACAATGGAAATCCTTCAGTGATTCAAGGTATACTCATCCTTATGAACTCTTGCGTACAAGTCTTGTTTGATTCTGGAGCATCACACTCTTTTATATCTGCTTCATGTGTTACAACTTTGAGATTAGAGCCTGAACGATTAGAAATACCTATGAGTGTAGCTTCACCGCTAGGAGGTCAAACTCGAGTATATCTCATATGCAAATCATGTGAACTAGGAGTCTCTAGTTTACATTTGACTTGCGACTTACGAGTCATGGAAATGTCAGACTTTGACGTTATCCTAAGAATGGACTGGTTATCAGCCCATAGAGCCACCATTGATTGCTATCGGAAGACGGTGACTGCTTACTCTCAGGACGGAACGTGATTCCAATTTAAGGGGGATAGACAAGATTCCCTATCACTGACACTTGGAAATTCAAAGTGGCACGATCACTTAGTCGGGTGGCTAGCCAGCTTAGTTTTGGAAGATAAAGATCGTATGGAGCTAGGGATACCTCGTGTGGTGTGCGAGTATGCTGATGTGTTCCTAGAGGAATTACCAGGACTACCCCTAAAGCGAGAAGTAAACTTTACCATTAAACTACAACCTGGTACATCACCGATCTCAATGGCACCACATCGTGTGGCACCAGCTGAATTGAGAGAGCTATAGACACAGTTGCAAGAATTATTAGACAAGGAATTTATAAAGTCAAGCACGTCTCCATGGGGAACACCAGCCTTATTTGCTAAAAAGAAAGATGGGACACTTAGGTTGTGCATTGATTACCGACAACTCAATAGAGTCACAATTAAGAATTGGTGTCCACTACCTAGGATTAATGACCTTTTCGATCAACTTAGAGGGGCAAAGTATTTCTCAAAAATAGACCTCAGGTCTGGGTATCACCAATTGCGTGTTCTGGAAGAAGATATCCTTAAGACTGCGTTTCGAACCCGTTACGGCCACTATAAATTCGTAGTGATGCCATTCGGCCTGACCAATGTATCAGGCGTGTTCATGAGCTTAATAAACAAAATATTCATGCCTTTCTTAGTTCAATTTGTGGTAGTTTTCATAGATGATATTTTTGTGTACTCCAAGTCTGAAGAAGACCATGAACAACATTTGAGAATGGTACTTCAAACTTTGAGAGAGAACCAATTGTATGCGAAGGTTAGTAAATGTGAATTCTGGATAGAGAAAGTAAAGTTTTTGGGTTATGTGGTATCTGAAAAGGGAATATCAGTAGACCCAACTAAAGTAGAAGCAGTGACAGAAGGGAAACAACCTAAGAACACATTCGAGATTCGTAGTTTCTTAGGATTGGCCGGTTACTATCGAAAATTCATTCAAGACTTCTCAAAATTGGCCAAACCAATGACGCATTTGACTCAAAAGGGGGTAAATTTTGAATGGAACGAGTCTTGTAAAAATTCATTCCAAGAACTCAAGAAAAGATTGACGAGTGCCCCTATTCTCATAGTGCCAGAACGTGACGTTGGGTACAACGTGTATTGTGATGCTTCCAAAGAAGGTCTGGGGTGCGTATTGATGCAGAATGGCAATGTGGTGGCATATGGATCAAGGCAATTAAAGAACCATGAGAAGAATTATCCCACCCATGACTTGGAGTTAACAGCTATAGTTGACGCACTCAAAATTTGGAGACACTACCTGTACGGTGAAAAGTTTGAGATATTCACCGATCACAAAAGCTTGAAGTATCTGTTCACCCAAAAGGATCTAAACATACGTCAGAGACGTTGGATGGAGTATCTCGAGGATTATCAATTTACCCTTTCCTATCATCCCGGCAAGGCTAACGTGGTGGCAGATGCGCTAAGTCGCAAGAATAGAGGGATTGTTGCTAGTTTAGCACTTAGAGAATGGAATATGGTTGAAACGCTCAATGAATTTGGGGTACAAATGGGGGTTCAAGATGAAAAGGCTTACCTTGGTGCTCAGATTGCTACGCCTAAAATTTTGAGCGAGATATTGGAATCACAAAAGTACGATCAGAAGGTAGCATTCATCACAAATAGAATCTAGTGAAGCCATGCCTGGTTGGGAAATTCACACTGATGGGAGTTTGAAATATCAAGGCCAAATATTCGTGCCAAGCGACAACTCACTAAGGGAAAAGGTACTCAAGGAATTCCACCATTCAGTATTCGCAGTACATCCGGGAGGTACTAAGATGTACCAAGACTTAAAACGCCAATATGGGTGGGGCGGAATGAAAAGAGATGTAGCAAAGTTTGTGTCTCAGTGCCTGACATGTCAACAAGTAAAGGCTGAACATCAAAGACCGGCAGGAACACTTCAACCCTTACCAATTCCGGAGTGGAAATGGGAACACATAACCATGGATTTCGTGATGGGTTTGCCTCGGTCACCACAAGGACATGACGGCGTGTGGGTGGTGGTAGACCGATTAACTAATATAGCCCGATTCTTACCTGTCGGGTCATTAGATACGTTGGATTCACTCAGTAGATTGTTCATCAAAGAAGTGATCAGATTACACGGAGTACCGGTTAGTATCGTGTCTGATCGTGATCCTCAATTCACCTCTCAATTTTGGCAGAGCTTGTAGAAGGCAATGGGAACAAATCTATGCTTTAGCACGAAATTTCACCCACAAACCGATGGGCAGTCTGAAAGGATGATACAAACCTTGGAGGATATGCTTCGAGCTTGCGTTATGGATTTTAAGGGAAGTTGGGAGAAACACCTACCTCTCGTTGAGTTCGCTTACAACAATAGTTTTCAGGCCAGTATTGGAATGGCACCGTATGAAGCACTATATGGCCGACCTTGTCGGTCACCAGTCTGTTGGACTAAAGTAGGGGAAGTAACCTTGTTAGGACCAGACTTGGTTCAGGAGACCACTGAAAAGGTAAAACTGATCAAACAACGGCTAACCATAGCCCAAAGTCGACAAAAGAGCTATGCGGATCAAAGGAGACGACCCTTAACATTTGAAGTAGGGGATCATGTTTTTCTCAAAGTTCGACCTCGTTGAGGTGCTACACGATTTGGGAAGAAATGAAAACTTGCACCTCGATATGTGGGACCCTTCGAAATTCTGAGCAAAGTAGGAGAAGTAGCGTAACGTTTGGTTGTACCACCTCAACTGGCTGAAGTACATAATGTTTTCCACATCTCTATGCTACGGAAATATGAGCCACACCCTTCTCACATCATCAATTTGGAGGAAATTAATCTTGATGAAGATGTGACATTTGAAGAGAAGCCTGTCAAAATTTTAGATCGTCGCGAGAAGGAATTACGAGGTAAAACCATACCATTGGTTCGAGTTCTTTGGAGACATCATGGGACAGAAGAGTCAACGTGGGAACGAGAAGATATGATACGTGCCAATTACCCTCAGCATTTCGAGTCTAAAGGTACGAATTAATTTTGGGGACGAAATTTTTTTTTAGGAGGGTAGATTGTGAAAACTCACATTTAATTATTCTTTAAAAAAAACAAACAAATAAATAAATTAAGTAATTAATTAATTTTATCCAGAGTCTATCTAAAATGTATATTAGTGTAAAAGTTAGTTTTAAATTGACCCAATTCAATCACTAACAAAGACATTATTAAGAATAATAATTTTGTGGGTGTTCAATATTTGTTGTTTATAAATTATTTTAATTAGGATTCAATATGATAATTATTCTTACTAAATACCTTAGTTAAAAATCTTAGTGTATCAATTTTAAGAAACACACACACACACACACACACACACAAATCAAAATCAAAATCAAACCTTTGCAGAGCAACTTTCCACATGCTTGTTTGCATGTTAATATAGGAACCTCAACCCATCAGACTCCTTGAAATGGAGAGAAAGTGGATAAATAAAATAGTGAAAAGAGGGAGAGAGCATGTGAAAGCCTCAGAGAGAGAGAGAGAGAGAGAGAGAGAGAGAGCCTCAGAAAAGTGGCCTCTATATATTCATACCACACACAGTGTTTATACACACTGTGTTCATCGACTAATCAGAAAAAAAAAAAGAAAAAAAAGGGAATTCTTGTGGAAGAAGAGGAGGAGCTTGATGTTGCATATTTTCCTACCATTTCATTATTCATTTCAATCCTACAACTAACTAAGAAAACCCTCCCAACCCTCTCTTTTTTTTTTATTATTGAAATTTTCAGATTTTATTCATATGATAAAATGACTAATTTATAGATAGAAATTTTTATATATATGTATGTAAATTTTGTGATGTGTATATCAAATATTTGAAAATATTGATAGTCTTACAATCATGGTATTATTGTAAAAATAGGTTTGCATGTGTAGTTCATACCATTATAGAGTGAATTGAAGAATTTATTTGGTCCTTGAATCTGTCAAAACATTTGTACAAATTTTAGACAATTTTATACTCAAAATTTGAAGAATATTTCTTCTACAAAGTTGTTTATAATGATGTCTAGTTTATCCAAAAAATGTTTCAACAATTATGGAGTTTTTTACAAATTTATACAAATTTTCAACAAAATCTGGAGCTATAGGCAGAATTTATTATGTGTTTGAAAAATCATTAAAAAATTTATATTAAACCAAATCTGGTAATTTCTAAGCAAAAAATGAAATTTGAGAAGTCTAGTTTCATAATAAATTTTTAAATTATGGAATTGATTTATAAATTTAAGTATGGAATTAATTTAAGAAAATGTGATAAATCTGTGTCATGAACATTCTTGGAATTTTTAAGAATTATTTATAATTTATTTTTGGAAAATGCTTTCTGAAAAATGACCATAACATGTTTATTGAGTATTCTGTAGATTTATATTAATTTTAGAGTTGCATAAGTAATTTATTTATAATTTTATTTGCAAGATATGCATTCTGAAAATTTTGGCAGATCAAGGAGGAATCAAAAAATTATCTCTTCAATTGTTTCTTTGGACTAAAATTTAATATTGTGCTAATCTAATCTTGTAGATTAAAAATCCATGCATGTGTGTGATTATGATTTATTTCTTATTTTTGGTATCTACATTATTATTTCATACCATGGTTTAAATAAATTATTTATTTAAATTTTGTACATTTGTTTACTATTGTATGACATGTGTAATATTTTATGTTGGAAATTTTAATGAGTTGATATAACATTATTGGTAATTAAACATTGAATTATTGTGAATATCTCAACAAGTAAAGAAACACGAAATTTAACCAATGATACATTAAATTTTAAAAGTGATGGGGTGAGCCCGGTTTAGAATCTTGTGTAAGTGAATTGCGAACTCTAACATGGCACGGGAAAGTATTTCGGCTCGTATCGGTGTAGGCGATATAAGGTTGGTGGTGTGGGTGTCACAACATAGACCGTTCCCTTAGGCAGACCGTGATGTCACAACTCGGGTACGTAACCCTGGTACGTGGGCATCATTGATAGTTACAGTAAGTAACATTTAAATATTTGACCTAGTGGGAGTCAGAATTGCCCGTGGCCATTGCCTAGTGGTTGGGTGGAAATAGTACTTTGCGGGGAGTTACTTAAATTTATCCAATAAACTAAATCTATGAAAATTTAAAAGGAAAGGTGGGCATATTCCTTATGATGAAATACTGCTTCCGTTTGTTATATTTTTTTTAATTGATTTATTATTATCTATTGTTATTATTTCAACTGATAACATTCATTTTATGCTTACTAAATGTTACTTGTTATTTTGTTACTACACATTATTCATAAATTGTGAGTATTATTATCGGGGTGAGTATTTTTGGGTTATAGTATCTTATTGAGCTTGTCGCTCACTGGCATTCCCGTTGCCCTGGCGTTTTATGCCAGGTACCAAAGCAAACACCGAGGCCTCGCAAGGCGACACTCAGCCTTGGTTAGCTTGAGGAGTGCCAAGTTCCATGAACTATTTTCTAAAATTTCTAGTTTTTCTCTAGTTTTCTTTTTATATTTGTGTCATTTCTTTTATGTACTAAGACTAAGTTGTGATGTAAGAACTTTAAATTTTGGGTTGTTAATTAATGGATGTTAGTAATATTGGTGGCAATGTTAATTTTAAATTCTAAATCTTATTATGATGTCCTTAAATTTTGGGGTGTCACAACATGGTATCAGAGCTTAAGTTGAGAAACCCTTGAGACCTTGGGAAACCCTAAACTTACTTGTTAAATAACTTATTAGTGGTTATAGTGAGCATTTTTAGTTACTAAGTAAAAAAAAAAAATTGGATTTTTGTAGATGGCAAATGAAAATCAAAATGGATGGTTGGAAGAAGAACCTGAGATGTTAGATGAGCCTATTGACTGGGAAGACGATCTAGAGGAGGATCCAGAGAAAGACCCCGAAGAAGAGCCAGAAGAGAACTTGGAATTAGAGAAGAACTTGAGATGTTAGATGAGCCTATTGATTGGAAAGAGGATCCAGAGGAGGACCTAAAAGAAGTGCCAGAAGAGAACTTGGAAGAAGAGTTGGAAGTAAGAGTTGAGGGTAATTCCGATCTTGAGTTTGACTGTGATAAGGAAATGGTGGAGTCCGATCCTGAATCCTCGATAGATGATGGCCCTGAGGCGGCCTTGAGGCATATGATGGTGCCACCCGTCCTGCCATATGGAAAGACAGTATTTGTGAGGGTTACCCCTACTAAGATGTGCTATTGGAGGAGCTCGCCTAGAAGGGATATGTTTATCGGGCCAATCCAAGTAAGAGAATATCTGGACAATAATTTCTATCGAGTATGGAACCTACCTCCATAGTACGTTGCAAACAAGGGTGATGCGTTTTTATTACAAGATATCCGGACTACCCAGCCTCTTTTCGGTCACGTTGTCCGAACCCTAGACCCATTGGTGAATTTTTATAGAGCTGCCACGTATCACGAGATCCCTACCTACGTGATTAGACGAATGGTGGGTCAGAATGGGGTACGGATGGTCCTTGTCCGCTGGGAGTGTTACGGGCTACCCGATGAGGCATGGGAGTTTGAGGAAACAGTGCATCAACGTTGTGCCCATTTGCTTAGTTAGGAAATGACAAGTGTAGAAGTTAGGACAACAACAAATTTTGTAGCACTTAATTGTAATAGTCCGATTATGTAGAAAAATGCAAAAAAAAAATTATTATTATTATTTTTTCTTTTCTTCTCTTTTTTTTTTATGAATGTACTGATCTTTTATTTTCGTCAATGAAATCCTAGTATTTAAAAGTTTGTGTGTTGGACTATTTTACTTTCATTTTATCTATAAAAATAAATAAATAATATATATATATATATACACACAATAATAAATAAATAAATAAAGGGTGTAACAATAATATCCTTCGTACAGAAAATGGGCGGAAGAACTAGGGCAAATGGATCCAATGACAACAATAACAATGACAACAACAACAACAGTGACATCATGAATTTCGTTTAGGCAATTACTAATGAACTAAGAAACCAACCCAGGCGTGAAAACAACAAAGCATAATTAATAGCGAAATTTCAAAAACTCAAGCCCCAAAATTTTTTCAAACAACCCAATCCCTACACAGCTGAGGCATGGATAAGGCAAGTTAAGAAAATACTGGAGATGCTAGAGATTCAGAACGAGCAGGACCAAGTGTCCCTCGCTTCATTTCTCTTCGACGGGGAGGCCGATTTCTGGTGGACAATGATTAAGGAAAGTCGTCAGATGGCAGACCTCTCTTGGAGACAGTTCGAGGAATTGTTTATGGAAAAGTACTTCCCAAACTCAGTAAGGCAGGAGATGATCCAAGAATTTCTCCTACTGAAACAAAGGGGCATGACTATGACACAGTATGCCAATCGATTTGAGGCCCTTTCTCGCCATGCCACAACTATAGTGGCAAATGAAACAGATAAGGTAAGGCGCTTTGAGTGGGGACTCGAATTGGGGATCCAAGACAAGCTGGTTGCAGTGCAGCTACCTACTTATACACAGGTAGTAGATAGGGCTCTTACCTTAGAGAGAGAAAAGATGGACACTACAAGGACCCAAGGTCAGTAGTCTAGAGCCAACCAGCCAAAAAATGGAGAACCCTCAAGGAACAACATGACCCCTACTGCCTCGGTACCTTATGCTAGAGGGCCACACCAACAGCAAGGGTATAATCCTGAATAGCGTAATAGGGAAGGGGCTAGAAGGTGCTACAAATGTGGCCAAGAAGGGCACTTTAGGAACAACTGACCTCAAAGGTCAGGTTACTACATCAATCAAGGAGGAGCCACTCAATGAAACAAATGCGCGCCAACTCAGGGAACACGAGCTGTGAAAATTTCCCAATCCGACAGAGGCCAACCGCCAGCTAATCGGAATGTGGGACAATCGAGGACTCAACAACCAGGAGATGCTGATGCAAAGAAACCTTGGGTGCCAAATCAGGGTGCCACTGGGAGAGTCTTTGCACTCCAAGAAGGAGAAGACAATGGAAATCCTTCAGTGATTCAAGGTATACTCATCAACTCTTGTGTACAAGTCTCTTTTGATTCTGGAGCATCACACTTTTTCATATCTGCTTCATGTGTTGCAACTTTGGGATTAGAGCTTGAACGATTAGAAATACCTATGAGTGTAGCTTCACCGCTAGGAGGTCAAACTTGAGTAGATCTCGTATGCAAATCATGTGAACTAGGAGTCTCTAGTTTACGTTTGACTTGTGACTTACGAGTCATGGAAATGTCAGACTTTGACGTTATCCTAGGAATGGACTAGTTATCAGTCCATAGAGCCACCATTGATTGCTATCGAAAGACGGTGACTGCTTACTCTCAGGACGGAATGCAATTCCAATTTAAGGGGGATAGACAAGATTCCCTATCACTGACACTTGGAAATTCAAAGTGGCACGATCACTTAGTCGGGTGGCTAGCCAACACAGTTCTGGAAGATAAAGATCGTATGGAGCTAGGGCTACCTCGTGTGGTGTGCGAGTATGCTGATGTGTTCCTAGAGGAATTACCAGGACTACTCCTAAAGCGAGAAGTAAACTTTACCATTGAACTACAACCTGGTACATCACCGATCTCAATGGCACCACATCGTATGGCACCAGTTGAATTGAGAGAGCTATAGACACAATTGCAAGAATTATTGGACAAGGAATTTATAAAGCCAAGCACGTCCCCATGGGGAACACCAGCCTTATTTGCTAAAAAGAAAGATGGGACACTTAGGTTGTGCATTGATTACCGACAACTCAATAGAGTCACCATTAAGAATTAGTGTCCACTACCTAGGATTGATGACCTTTTCGATCAACTTAGAGGGGCAAAGTATTTCTCAACCTCAGGTCTGGGTATCACCAATTGCGTGTTCGGGAAGAAGATATCCTTAAGACTGCGTTTCGAACCCGTTACGGCCACTATGAATTCGTAGTGATGCCATTCGGCCTGACCAATGCATCAGGCATGTTCATGAGCTTAATTAACAAAATATTCACGCCTTACTTAGATCAATTTGTGGTAGTTTTCATAGATGATATTTTGGTGTACTCCAAGTCTGAAGAAGACCATGAACAACATTTGAGAATGGTACTTCAAACTTTGAGAGAGAACCAATTGTATGCGAAGGTTAGTAAATGTGAATTCTGGATGGAAGAAGTAAACTTTTTGGGTTATGTGGTATCTGAAAAGGGAATATCAGTAGACCCAACTAAAGTAGAAGCAGTGATAGAATGGAAACAACCTAAGAACACATTCGAGATTCGTAGTTTCTTAAGATTGGCTGGTTACTATCGAAAATTCATTCAAGACTTCTCAAAATTGGCCAAACCAATGACACATTTGCCTCAAAAGGGGGTAAAGTTTGAATGGAACGAGTCTTGTAAAAATTCATTCCAAGAACTCAAGAAAAAATTGACGAGTGCCCCTATTCTCATAGTGCCAGAACGTGACGTTGGGTACAACGTGCATTGTGATGCTTCCAAAGAAGGTCTGGGGTGCGTATTGATGTAGAATGGCAATGTGGTGGCATATGGATCAAGGCAATTAAAGAACCATGAGAAGAATTATCCCACCCATGACTTGGAGTTAACAGCTATAGTTGACGCACTCAAAATTTGGAGACACTACCTGTATGGTGAAAAGTTTGAGATATTCACGGATCACAAAAGTTTAAAGTATCTGTTCACCCAAAAGGATCTAAACTTACGTCAGAGACGGTGGATGGAATATCTCGAGGATTATCAATTTACCCTTTCCTATCATCCCGGCAAGGCTAACATGGTGGCAGATGCGCTAAGTTGCAAGAATAGAGGGATTGTTGCTAGTTTAGCACTTAGAGAATGGAATATGGTTGAAACGCTCAATGAATTTGGGGTACAAATGGAGGTTCAAGATGAAAAGGCTTACCTTGGTGCTCAAATTGCTACGCCTAAAATTTTGAGCAAGATATTAAAATCACAAAAGTACGATCAGGAGGTAGCATTCATCACAAATAGAATCTAGTGAAGCCATGCCTGGTTGGGAAATTCACACTGATGGAAGTTTGAAATATTAAGGCCAAATGTTCGTGCCAAGCGACAACTCACTAAGGGAAAAGGTACTCAAGGAATTCCACCATTCAGCATTCGCAGTACATCCGGGAGGTACTAAGATGTACCAAGACTTAAAACGCCAATATTGGTGGGGCGGAATGAAAAGGGATGTAGCAAAGTTTGTGTCTCAGTGCCTGACATGTTAATAAGTAAAGGCTGAACATCAAAGACTGGCAGGAACACTTCAATCCTTACCAATTCCGGAGTGGAAATGGGAACACATAACCATGGATTTCGTGACGGGTTTGCCTCGGTCACCATAGGGACATGACGGCGTGTGGGTGGTGGTAGAATGATTAACTAATACAACCCGATTCTTACCTGTCGGGTCATCAGATACGTTGGATTCACTCAGTAGATTGTTCATCAAAGAAGTGATCAGATTACACGGAGTATCGGTTAGCATCGTGTCTGATCGTGATCCTCAATTCACTTCTCAATTTTGGCAGAGCTTGCAGAAGGCAATGGGAACGAACCTATGCTTTAGCACGACATTTCACCCACAAACCGATGGGCAGTCTGAAAGGATGATACAAACCTTGGAGGATATGCTTCGAGCTTGCGTTATGGATTTTAAGGGAAGTTGGGAGAAACACCTACCTCTCGTTGAGTTCGCTTACAACAATAGTTTCCAGGTCAGTATTGGAATGGCACCGTATGAAGCACTATATGGGCGACCTTGTCAGTCACCAGTCTATTAGACTGAAGTAGGGGAAGTAACCTTGTTAGGACCAGACTTGGTTCAGGAGACCACTGAAAAGGTAAAACTGATCGAACAACGGCTAACCACAACCCAAAGTCGACAAAAGAGCTATGCGGATCAAAGGAGACAACCCTTAACATTTGAAGTAGGGGATCATGTTTTTCTCAAAGTTCGACCTCGTTGAGGTGCTATACGAGTTGGGAAGAAAGGAAAACTTGCACCTCGATAAGTGGGACCCTTCGAAATTCTGAGCAAAGTAAGAGAAGTGGCGTACCGTTTGGTTGTACCACCTCAACTGGCTGGAGTACATAATGTTTTCCACATCTCTATGCTGCGGAAATATGAGCCACACCCTTCTCACATCATCAATTTGGAGGAAATTAATCTTGATGAAGATGTGACATTTGAAGAGAAGCCTGTCAAAATTTTAGATCGTCGCGAGAAGGAATTACGAAGTAAAACCATACCATTGGTTCGAGTTCTTTGGAGACATCATGGGACGGAAGAGTCAACGTGGGAACGAGAAGATATGATACGTGCCAATTACCCTCAGCTTTTCGAGTCTAAAGGTACGAATTAATTTTGAGGACGAAATTTTTTTTTAGGAGGGTAGATTGTGAAAACTCACATTTAATTATTCTTAAAAAAAAACAAATAAATAAATAAATAAATTAATTAATTAATTTTATCCAGAGTCTATCTGAAATGTATATTAGTGTAAAAGTTAGTTTTAAATTGACCCAATTCAATCACTAACAAAGACATTATTAAGAATAATAATTTTGTGGGTGTTCAATATTTGTTGTTTATAAATTATTTTAATTAGGATTCAATATGATAATTATTCTTACTAAATACCTTAGTTAAAAATCTTAATGTATCAATTTTCAGAAACCCACACAAATATTAAAAAAAAAAAGGGAATCAAACCTTTGCAGAAATTCGGTGGAGGCTTTCCACATGTTGGTTTGCATGCCTGTTTAAGGAAGAAGAGCTGATTATGCTCTTGGAATTGAGGAAAAGAGAACTTAGAATGAAGAGAAAGAAAGAAAGAGAAAGAGAGAGAGAGAGATATGTGCTCAACAAGCATTGTATATATATATGCATGCAAGTCTTCATTGTATATAGGTGTGCATGCAAAGAGAGAGAGAGAGAGAGAGAGAGAGAGAGAGAGAGAGCCTCAGAGAAGTGGCCTCTATATATTCATACCACACACAGTGTTTATACACACTGTGTTCGTCGACTAATCAGAAAAAAAAAGAAAAAGAAAAAGGGAATTCTTGTGGAAGAATAGGAGGAGGTTGATGTTTCATATTTTCCTACCATTTCATTATTCCATTTCAATCATACAACTAAGTAAGAAAACCCTCCTAACCCTCTCATTTTTTTTTATTGTTGAAATTTTCAGATTTTATTCATATGATAAAATGACTAATTTATAGATAGAAATTTTTATATATATGTATGTAAATTTTGTGATGTGTATATCAAATATTTGAAAATATTGATAGTCTTAAAATCATGGTATTATTGTAAAAATAGGCTTGCATGTGTAGTTCATACCATTATAGAGTGAATTGAAGAATTTATTTGGTCCTTGAATCTGTCAGAAATTTTGTACAAATTTTAGACAATTTTATACTCAAAATTTGAAGAATATTTCTCTACAAAGTTGTTTATAATGATGTCTAGTTTATCCAGAAAATGTTTCAACAATTATGGGATTTTTTACAAATTTATACAAAATTTTAACCAAATCTGGAGCTATAGGCAGATTTTATTATGTGTTTGAAAAATCATTAAAAAATTTATATTAAACCAAATCTGGTAATTTCTAAGCAAAAAATTAAATTTGAGAAGTCTAGTTTCATAATAAATTTTTAGATTATGGAATTGATTTATAAATTTAAGTATGGAATTAATTTAAGAAAATGTGATAAATCTGTGTCCTGAACATTCTTGGAATTTTTAAGAATTATTTATAATTTATTTTTGGAAAATTCTTTTTGAAAAATGACCATAACATGTTTATTGAGTATTCCGTAGATTTATATGAGTTTTAGAGTTGTATAAGTAATTTATTCATAATTTTATTTGCAAGATATGCAATCTAAAAATTTTGGCAGATCAAGGAGAAATCAAAAAATTATCTCTTCAATTGTTTCTTTGGACTAAAATTTAATATTGTGCTAATCTAATCTTGTAGATTAAAAATCCATGCATGTGTGTGATTATGATTTATTTCTTGTTTTTAGTATCTACATTATTATTTCATACCATGGTTTAAATAAATTTTTTATTTAAATTTTGTACATTTGTTTACTATTGTATGACATGTGTAATATTTTATGTTGGGAATTTTAATGAGTTGGTATAACATTATTGGTAATTAAATGTTGAATTATTGTGAATATCTCAAAGAGTAAAGAAACATGAAATTTAACCAATGATACATTAAATTTTAAAAGTGATGGGGTGAGCCCGATTTAGAATCTTGCGCAAGTGAATTGCGAACCCTAATATGGCACGGGAAGGTATTTAAGCTTTTATCGGTGTAGGCGATATAAGGTTGGTGGTGCGGGTGTCACAACATAGATCGTTCCCTTAGGCAGACCGTGATGTCACGACTCAGGTACGTAACCCTGGTACGTGGGCATCATTGATAGTTACAGTAAGTAACATTTAAATATTTGATCAAGGGGGTGTCAGAATTGCCCGTGGCCATTGCTTAGCGGTTGGGTGGAAATAGTACTCCGCGGGGAGTTACTTAAATTTATCCAATAAACTAAATCTATGAAAATTTAAAAAAAAAAGGTGGGCATATTCCTTATGATGAAATACTGCTTCCGTTTGTTATATTTTTTTTAATTGATTTTATTATTATCTATTGTTATTATTTCAACTGATAACATTCCTTTTATGCTTACTAAATGTTACTTGTTATTTTGTTACTATACATTATTCATAAATTGTGAGTATTATTATCGGGGTGGGTATTTTCGGGTTGTAGTATCTTATTGAGCTCGTCGCTCACTGACATTTCCGTTGCCCTGGCGTTTTATGCCAGGTACCGAAGAAACCGAAGAAAACATCGAGGCCTTGCAAGGCGACACTCAGCCTTGGTTAGCTTGAGGAGTGCCAAGTTCCATGAACTATTTTCTAAAATTTCTAGTTTTTCTCTAGTTTTCATTTTATATTTGTGTCATTTCTTTTATGTACTAAGACTAAGTTGTGATGTAAGAACTTTAAATTCTGGGTTGTTAATTAATGGATGTTAGTAATATTAGTGGCAATGTTAATTTTAAATTATAAATCTTATTATGATGTCCTTAAATTTTGGAGTGTCACATGTACTTAGGTAATTTCTAAAAAATTAGAACTAAGTAAAAGAACAACAACAATCCGAGCTAGATTGTCCAAATTTATTGCACTTGGAGAATTGCTAGAAATTGCACCTAAGTAAAAGAACATAACTACAATCCCAGTTGGATTGTCTGACTCTCTTCCCTTTGAACCAATAGTTGTATAGAAATTTTTTGATATTCCTCCAGCTTGTTGTACTGATCAATCCTGATTAATATATTAGTAACTCCTCTTGTTGGTTTCTTGGAAAGGGACTTAAATGTGGCAACTGCTACTTGGTTTGAACAGTCCTCCTCAACTTTATAAAAAGTCTCCCAGTAGAGTTGGGAGTATTGCTTGAGGGTTTGGTAAGATGTTTTTTAGAGAGCTAACAAAGCGTTCACCTCCTTAGTACGCTTGACGTTGGTCACAAAGCGCTTCACATAACTCTCTAACAACTATTGCCAACTATCAATAGACCTTTCATGAAGCTTTTCAAACCATTGGCTGGCTACTTTTCCCTAGGTTGGTTAGGAAGACCCTGCACATGAGTGCCTCATTCTTGTTATAAAGGCACATTGCATGGCAGTAGTGACGAAGATGGTCTAAGGGATTTGATCGACCATTGTAGAGCTCAAACTCTTGCATGTTAAAATTTTTTAGAGGCTCCATATTAGTAATCCTCATACAAAAAGGAGAAGTGATCAGATCAGGCCTTGGTTTTGTTGTCCAGACCACAATTCCTTCATATGCTTTTCAGATAGGTGCTGAACTCCATTGTTCTGTTCGAACAAGTGCTGGAGGACACAGTTTTGTTTGTACAAGTACTAGAGCACGTCATTCTACTCGAATAGGTGCAAGAGTAAGATGTTCTGCTCAAACAAATGCAACAGCATGATGTTCTACTAAGACAGATATTGGAGCACGTTGTTCTGCTTAAACAGATACTAGAACACACTATTCTACTCGAATAAGTACAGGAGCATGATGTTATGCTCGGACTGGTGCACGAGCATAATATTTTGCTGGTAAAAATGCAAAAGTAGGATATTCTACTTGAACAAGTGCAAGAGCAGGATGTTATACTCGGAAAGATATAGGAACAAGATGTTTTGCTCGGACAGGTGCAGAAGCAAGATATTTTGCTCAGAAACTGCTCGATCCGAGCTGATTTTCAGTCCTGAGTTGCTCTTTATGTTAGCAAGAAAGCCTTCTTCTAGGGCAACGTTGCCCCCCTGGTACGAGGTTGGAGTTGACATTGATTCAAGGTTCTGACCTGTTCAGACAATTCCTTGAGTCGTTTATCCATTTCATTGATGACATAGTCTCTCTAAACTAACTCATGCAGCCAAATGTTAGCTTCTACTTGGTCTTCTATAGATTGAAAATGCAGTCAGATGCTACTTTATAATTGGTCTTTCATGGGTTGGTTGTGAACTTCATGCTCATGTCATGTACATGGAGCTTTTACGTCTAATGGACGTGTTCGTTGAACTGGAGAATGTAAAACGTCATGTTCTTCACCAGTTGGTAGAATGACATTTTTTTGTTGCCATTGATGATTGAAAAATGAATGAAATGAAGCTAGCAAAAAGTAGAAAAAGGCTTTTTGTTACAAGTTTTCCAGAAACGACGCCAAATTGTGGTGGCGAAAAATTGAACCACCTTGATTATGGTGGCGTTCCGGCTTGAACACGATTGAACTTCACCTGAAATGCTCAAGAAAATATGAAGAACTCGGTTGGTGGGCAGCAAAAGGACTCTCATATGCTTAAGTTAGAAAGCTTGAAAGCAATTGAGCAAAATAATATAATAATAAGAATTGCCCAAAGTGATTG
Source organism: Camellia sinensis (assembly GCF_004153795.1). Classification (NCBI taxonomy): domain Eukaryota; kingdom Viridiplantae; phylum Streptophyta; class Magnoliopsida; order Ericales; family Theaceae; genus Camellia; species Camellia sinensis. The sequence goes on along the minus strand of NW_021029156.1, from coordinate 166,280 downwards.
TAATTCATTATCTACCTTTTTCCTCACTTGGTATGGTTTTATATAGCCTTCAAAGTAGCTGTTGAAGTTGGTTCCACTTCCTTTGCCATTCCTCACGTTCAACCCACTTTTTATGGGATCATGTTCTACTATCGCAGATTTTTAGGAGTAGTTAGCCTTTAAAGTAAAAACCAAGCTTTGACCAAGTTTGCCCTTGGAGACCATGCCTTTTGGACCTGGCCTTTTGGCTTGGATCCTTGGACCTCTGGACCTGATCCTCTAGTCTTGCACCTTTAGTTCTGGACCCGTATGTTTAGACCTAGACCTTTGGTCTTAGTCCCCTGGTCTCCTTTGGTCATGGACATGCATGTCTGGACTTGGACCTTTGGTTCTAGTCCCTTAGTCTTCTTGACCCATTGTTCTATTATTCTAGATCTAGACTTATGGTCCTGCTCCACCTGTAGCTCATTTTTGCCTTCCACAATTACATATATATTTATAGTAATACTATTTGTGGTGGGTGAAAATCGTACCACTTGATTGTGATGGCGTTACAGTGGTGTTGTGTTGCTTCAAACTTGAAATTAGTCACAAAAATATGAAGGGTCTATCTAGGAGAAGCCTGAGGACACTCTGATACTTAAGCTAGTAAAACAGTAGACAAAGTTGCAGAATAAGCGAGTAAATGTTCAAGTGGAAGTGGTTGTGTACCTTAAACTTTGAGACTACGTTTATTTATAGCCTGCTCCCACCAGCCTTTGAAGGATGTTAGCCTTCCTCCCACTCCTCACGCCAACCCCTTTTTTCTAGGAATTGTGTGCCACTTAGCACGGATATTTAGAAGTTAGTTGGGCCTAGAGTTTAGAAACACGCTTGACCGGGTCTGCTCCCCTAAGGTGTGCCTTCGGCTTTTCTAATCCTAACTTTAAATGTTTGGACCCAATTCCGGTTCAGGACTTCTGGTCTTGAACCTCCATGCTAGATTCAGCCCATCAAGACTTGAATCTCTAAATTTCCAAATGACAAATCTTCTGTCCTATCAGTAGATCATCCTAACCAGAACTTCTAATCTTATTCAGTCACAGCTAATATTTTAGCCTTCTACACTATCAATTTATAAATTTTAATTAAAAAAATCAATATATCATTCAAATTTATTTTGCACATGGATGTTACAATATGCATTTTTAATCTTTACCAAACATTCTCAGTCCCTACACTTATTGATATATTTTTGATTTCATGAGCAGCCTTAAGGCTGTGTTATTATTTTATTTATTTATGAGGGTTTGATGGTTTTTACATTAAAGCCAATTGTATCTAGATTTTGAATTTTAAAATAAGTTAGTATTTTATAAATCTTATTATTTTTTTCTGAAAATACGAATATCAAAATACAATACTCTAAAAAAGAAATAAAAAATCATTTTCACTTTTTATACGCTTGACAATTTTAAAAGAAAGAAAAGATTCAGATAAAAAAGAAAAAGGAAATTCTTATAAGGGCCGGTGTAGATAAACGATTTTAAGAAGCAACGTGGCAAACGCGTCGGCCGCTATTTTGCCCCACAGCAGGAGAATATTACCAACTCTGTCGGCAAGTTTTGTGTATGGTCCACGTGTCAGTAATTAAACGGAGAAGGGAAATAAAGGAAAGGAAAAGCAATCCCCACTTTCTTCAGTTATTTTCGGAAGGCCAAAATCATGTGGTGTTCTTGTGGCACGTTCACGTGGCACTCATTTTTATCGATTAAGGTAGTGAGATTTAATATTTTTTATTTTATTTTATTTTTTTGTTGAGTTTGTAGGGGTGTGCGCGGCGCGGTTTGAGAGAAAAATAGAAATCGTATGGCGGGTGGCGGATTGATAAAAGTGTCACTAGAATTTGTTATTTTTCTTATCAAAAACCGGCGGTTTGGTTGACAAATAATGGTAGATTTGCCTTGACGGTTCGGGCGGATTGGCGAACCCAACCCATATTTCATAAAAAGTCAAAAAGTGTACTTATTTAGTCTTCCCAAACTAGGCCTAAATCTTTATATAATTAGAACAAGGCTTTTGAAATAAATTTTTTAAGTCTTGTAATCCGTGACTCGAGGAATTTAAGAAAAGATTTGAAAAAGAAAAGAGAAAATATATATGAAATGAGAATAAAATATATTTATATTTTATATAATTTTATATATATATTTTTTAATTTTTAATTTCTTCTCTAAAGTCGAGAACTAAGCATAGCATAAAAGTTTTTGTTGATAAAGAGATTCGAATATGAGACTTCGAAAAAAAGTGAACCCCCAAGTCTCATGCCCTATTTACCAGGTTAAGTTCTTCGGATAATGTGTTAGTGATGTGAAGCATGCTTTAATTAAAGTGTGAGCCCCAACTACTAGCATAATTTTAGAGGGAGAATAAAGTACTACGTGAGAAAGTAGAAGTGTATAGAGGACTAAACATATAATGAATATATATTTCATAAAGGGTGAAGTTTACATGATGTGAAATTTACTTTTGTAAGAAGAAGCTATTAGTTAGTCTTGAAATATTACTTTACATTATTTATTGAGAGATAATGTCTTATTGTCTCATATAAGGAGGCTGAAAGGTGGTGGGTCTTATTGAATCAATTAATAACAAAAAATTTGGAGCATTATATTAAGGCCTCGTTTGGTAAGAGGCTATTTTAGTCAAAAAGTCAAAAAGTTATTAAAAAAGTCAAAAAGCTAACAATTTATACAAAAAAGTCAAAGATTTCCTTTTCTCTCTACTTTTTGCACATCTTTTCGTAAAAAGCCAAAAAGTCATCCCAAACATACTAGTTTTTTTTACATCACATTTTAGCCAAATAGCCAAAAAGTTACTAAATTAGCCTGTTCCCAAACGAGGCCTAAGAGGTTGTTTAGGATATTTTAAATAAGTATACTTTTTATCTTTTTAGATTAAAAAGTTGAGGTTAAAATTATAAATATTTGGATTAATTTTTTTACTTTTTATAAAAAAAATATGTATTAAAAAATTGAATAAATTAATGTGTATGAAAAAATTAGTATTGAGAGTTGTGCAGTCGTAATTATTGACTTTTGATAAATAGTGATAACTTTTTAACTTTTTGACTTTTTTGAGAGTTTCCAAACTTGGCCTAACTTGTTCTAGCAGCAAACAATAATTTTCCTTTTGCGTGACATCTAGGGTCTATTTTGTGTTTGGTCCTCTGTATTTTTAGTATTTTTGAGTGTTTGGGTTATTCTAAAATATACACCCTTAGAAGGGTATATACCATCTACAAGTTATGATATGACATTTGCCATGTCAATTATTATAAATGTCATAATCAAATCATTTTTAATTATAACTAAAAAAAAATATAATCAGTCATTACCAAATATCACATATAAAATAAAGATATTTTCAATCATAGTCAAATAATAATCAGAATATATAATAATCAATATCATAATAAATCATAATTAATACCGTAATAAATCATAATAAAATCTTAAATAACATTATAATAAATCATAACAAAAAATTATAAAGGTCATGACCAGAATATGTATCATAAAATTTCATCTACATTAAACTCCTTGGTTGTTTTCGTTAAGACCTTATTTGTTATAACTTAAAAAAGTCAAAAAATCACTATCTTATTTAAGTCATATCATCTTATTTAAATCACATTACCTTTTTATCACATCACTTCGAACCTAACCCATACCCAACTCATATTTCATAAAAAATTAAAAAGTACATTTATTTAGATCATCTCAAACCACTCCTTCACTTGAAATATTTTTATATGACATGGTGCAAAGGGGGGTATTTGGCAAAAAAAAATTTAGTTGATATAGTTAATAAAGATAAAAAAAAATTAAAATAGAAAGGATAAATTATAAATTTATCACTTGAGATTTGTTTAAAATACAAATTATTCTTTGTGGTTTGAAAAAATTGTAAATACCTCATTGTTAAAAAAATTTATTTAACATAATTAATTGAAAAAATAAAATTTTTAACTGTTTTCTTATACAATAGTAAAATTACTTGAATTATTATTTGAAATAAAATTTTAATATTATTAAAAGCTGTTAATTAACTTGATAATTTATTAATAAAGGGGACTATTTGTTACGAAATTAGAGACATTGGGTGCGAGATGTAATTTTCAGAATCACAATGGGCAATTTGTATTTTAAACAAATCTCAAAAGGTATGTTTGTAGTTTATCCAAATTAAAAATAAGATAAAATGTCATATCCTACTTATCAATCAATCATTTTTCCTCTTACTGCTATCCATTTAACTAAAAAAAAAATTAAAAATTAAAAATAAAATAAAAATTCCACAAATCATACCAAACTTTACCTTTTTTCATCCTAGCAAAAAATCCAACTAAAACAGTCAAATTCCTGAACGAAGCCAAGAATTTAAAATTGATGAAGTGAGCAATGTTATATTTAATAAGTTTTTTTATTAAAACCTAAAAGCATATCTATAAATATTATTGAACAACAAATATCATTGTGTTTGGTTTGGAGTTTTATATATATATATATATATATATTTTGAAGTTTCAATTTATATTTTATTGCTTTTAATGAGCTTTTTTAATAAATATTTTAATTATTATTTTGTTTTTCAGATTTGCTTAATCTAGATAAATTGAACAAGTATTAATACACAAAAATATTAAAAGATATAAAAATTTAGCATATTTTCCTATTTTTTGTAATCATTTTGTTTGATTTGGATTTTCAAGATTCGTTTTTTAGAAAATTAAATTTTTTTATTTTTTTTGTTTTCATTGAATTTTTTTAAAAAATATTTTAAGTATTTTATTTAATTTGTAAATACACCTAACATAAATATACTTAAAAAGTATAATATTTTTGAATTTTTAAAAAAATATTCACTAAACACCAAAAATATAAAAATTCAACATATTTTTCGTATTTTTATGTACTTATTGATTTTTAAAATATTTTACTTTTTAGATATATCTAAATAAGGTATACCAAAAAAAATATAAAAAATTACATAAAATTCTAAAAACATTCACTAAAAATAAAAAATATAAAAATTAAAAATAAAAAATTAATTTTTTAAAAATGGGCAAATTACATAGACCCCTCAAGATTTAGCAAAATTACAGATATTCCACTGAGATTTGAGAAATTATAGATACCACCCTGAAGGTATTATTTGCATAACAAATTAGAAGGAAAATTGTTATGAAAATACAAATCTCAGGAAATAATTTGTTATGAAAATATAAATCTCATGAGATATTTATAATTTTTAAAACTTCAAGAAATATTTATAATTTAGTTAAACCTCAAGAGAAGTATATGTAATTTCCCTTTTAAAAAATTAAATCCATACCTACTCATCAGGATAATTCTTATATTTTTTCATTTTTACAAATTGTCCAATCTCTTAATTGCAAGTGTCAGGTTCACGTGATTTTTCCTAAATATAAAAATTCAACATATTTTTCGTATTTTTATGTACTTATTGATTTTTAAAATATTTTACTTTTTAGATATATCTAAATAAGGTATACCAAAAAAAATATAAAAAATTACATAAAATTCTAAAAACATTCACTAAAAATAAAAAATATAAAAATTAAAAATTAAAAATTAATTTTTTAAAAATGGGCAAATTACATATACCCCTCAAGGTTTAGCAAAATTACAAATTTGAGAAATTATAGATACCACCCTGAAGGTATTATTTGCATAACAAATTAGAAGGAAAATTGTTATGAAAATACAAACCTCAAGGAATAATTTATTATGAAAATATAAATTTCATGAGATATTTATAATTTTTAAAACTTCAAGAAATATTTATAATTTAGTTAAACATCAAGAGAAGCATATGTAATTTCCCTTTTAAAAAATTAAATCCATGCCTACTCATCAGGATAATTCTTATATTTTTTCATTTTTACAAATTGTCCAATCTCTTAATTGCAAGTGTCAGGTTCACGTGATTTTTCCTGTCCCTGCCAAAAGCCTCCAATTAGATTAGAACACGGTCAGGAGAAGTTATTAGTTGGTTCTTGGCTATATTATGATCAGCAATGATTTGTATCACTAATTTTGGTGTTTTAATAGAACATTAATGACATGATAATGAACAAAAAAAATAAAATAAAAACAAATTAAGATCAAAACATCACTTCACTATAAGTGAAGTCCACTATCAACTCATTAGAACTATCTTTAGAGTTTTAAAATATTTTTTTATTATGATTGGTGAGAAGCATTACACGTGGCGCCCAGGTGCACCAAATAATTTTTCACCGGTAAGAGCACCAGAGGTGCAATATATACGAGAGTTGATTTGGTGCTGTAGGAACCATGATAGACACTACTTGACATTTGCCAAATTATTTTTTAATATTATAATAAAATATGGTTTCACAATTTTAACAAGAAAAATGTTTTAGAGCAGGTTTGGCTGGTGTCCCGTTCGAGATTGAATTAAACGGTGTTATTGAGTTTGTGGAGTCTATTGTGGGTTTCGTTTTGATAATTTAAATTGTTAAATGTGTAATATTCGTTGAATATTATATGTCTGTAAAAAATCACATTGATCGAATATTGATAACTATGTGATCAAAATATTTTTTTGTCAACCGTTAATTTATTCATCGTGTATTTTTTTATACAAAACTGATTTGATCACATAACTATCGATATCCGATCGACGTGAAGTTTTGCAACCATATAGTACTCGACGAGTTCTACACATTAATGGTTCAAATTATCAAAACGAGACCCATGATGAGCTCTCACAGGCCCAATAGCACCGTTCAATCCGATCTCGAATTGGACACAAGCCAAATCCTTATGTTGTGTTTGGTTGGAGGATTTGGGGAGGGATTTGGAAAGGGAAAGGGAAAAGGTGTATGAAACTATGTGAAATATAGGCATGATTTATTCACACTTCACATACCTTTTTCATTTTCCTTTCCAAATCCTTCCTCAAATCCCCTAACCAAACACACTGTTAGAGTTTTAATATAAGAGCTCTAATAGATGTGAGTTCCCCGATATTTTAGTATTTTAGTCTTTTTTTTTTTTTTTTCTTCGATTGTTTAGGTCATTAAAGCTCATTTAAATTTCAAAATTAAAGAATGTATCATTGTTATTTTAACAAATAATATCAAGTTGGGGCATTGTATAACTTTTTTTCCAAGATCACTGCATAATTTTTTTATAGCCGTGATCCATACACCCAGTGGGGGTCGCGCCCCCAGTGACGTGGCGCTCCCCCACTGGCTGAAAACTTTAAAAAAAAAAATAAAAAAATAATTTTTTTTTTGGACCAATCCGGGGCTGACACCTCACTGGGGGTCGACCCCCAGTGGGGGTATGAAGCTTTTTTCTTTTTTTATGTCAAAAAATAGAAATCACGTCTTCCAAATAAAACAAAAATCTCTATAAAATAAAATTTTTAAAATTTTTAATATTTTTGTTATTTTTATTTATTTGATTATTTTGATAAATTACAATCACGTGAGTTCCTATCAATTACAAAGGCTTCCTTTCATTTTTTAATGAAATTACACTAATCTCTATTGTAACCAACGACATTAATAATTTTAATAGTAAAATATTTTTATTAATAATCATTAAATGTGCAATTATTATTTTAATGTGCAATTATTCTTATTTTGATTATACTTCGTGTGGGGATACATTTTTAGAGTACCAACACGTGGCCAAGGTGATGCCGACGTGTCAGCCGAGGTGCCACGTGTCCAAGACATGACGCCGAGATTATCTCTGAAGATATCGAAATCCGAGATAAGTGGATAAAGCACAAGAGTCTTAGAATAAAGAAGGACTTTAGCATGGATAAGGATAACACTCTTAGAGAGTTTATCTTTATCTATTGGAGAGTCCAGGATAAGCACTGAGCAGAAGACCATTGAAGCTAGGCTTCTATGGGGACTAGGATTGAGGTAACTATAAAAGAAAGGCACTCCCGATGGGTCTAAGGTGCGCAATTTATATTCTAAACAGTGAGTTTAGCACGATTGATTATCTTTGACAGATATACTGACTTGATCGTCGGAGTGCCCCCAGGTGAAAGAACCACCATCGGAATCTTCTCTTTCTGTTGCAGGTCAGGCAGGTGTCATCTATTCTGCCAGTACTCTCTAGCTGAATACTAAGTTGGCAGTATGATCGGAAAATCACTCACACAATTTGGCGTCGTTTGTGGAAAAAAAAGGAGAATAGATGGCCAGTGACGGACAGAAGGATAAGGTTGGGGACGAAATCCCTACTGGGAGTGGAAAACACGTTGGTCCAAACGTAGAAGAAGATGGTCGCAATGAGGAGACTCAGAACCAAAATCACGGCAGGAAAGACGTCAGCTAGGATGGCGACGTGCCAAAGAAACCAGATCGAAGCGGATACTACAACGAGAACGACCTCCAGGTATGGAAGGATAGATGCCTACGGAGGGACGAAGAGGTGAAAGATATGGCAAACAAGTTTGCAGACCCGCAATTGGTCGTCAATTTTATGATGTAAAGTAATGTCATGCAGCCACCATACCCGCTGCAGGACACGCCGATTCCAGCGGCCAATGCCCAGAAGGGAGGGCAAAAGCCAATCCCAATAGCCCCTCAGCACACCAGAAGTAAAAAACACTCTCACTGGCCTTCCAAGGAGGTCGGGCGAGGAGAGTCGAGGAAAGAAGAGTCATGAAGGACGCATCGAACTAAAGAAGCAAACCCCAAAGAACATCGGCATGTTTAGAGGCAGGAGCTGTGCTTCGACACAACTCATGGAGAAAGGTTGAAAAGGGCCCACAACGAAGCTGAGAGTAGTATGCCAAAAAGAGTAAAGTCGGGAGATAGCCGAGCTCCTGAATGGAGCAAGGAAGACCTGAGAGATTACCTCAAGAGGAAACAACATAATGCCGATGCCAAAGTAACTTCACCTGTTAAGCCGAGAACACCATTCTCGGTAGAATTGGACAAATTTAAGGCGCCGAAGAGATTCAGTATGCCGAGGTTCTAAATATACGATGGTAAGTCAGACCCCAACTTTCACGTTGGATTATACTTGAACTCAATGGCAGTGTATAGCGGGAACGAGCCGTTATTCTGCAAAGTGTTCCCCTCATCCTTTGGGGAGATTGCATCAGATTGGTTTCACAAACTACCGAAGGGAAGCGTGAAGACCAGGGAAGGCCTGGCCGAGATGTTCGTAGCCAGGTTCGTGACAAACAAGCTGCAACCATTAAGGGTGGATGCATTAATGGCCCTGAAGATTAGTAAGGATAAAGGCCTTAGGGCCAATGCAAAAAGGTACTTTGAGGTGTTCAACCGAATACCAGAGTGTAATCAAGAGGTGGCAGTCGTATGTTTCAAGAACGGCCTAAAAGACGACTGTCCACTATGAAAATCTTTGGCAAAGACATTGCCAAAAAGTATGGAAGAGCTCATGGCGAGAATCGAGAAGTATGCCAGAGCTGAGGAAGATACATCGGGGACTAAGAAGGCAAAGCAAGAAAAAGGAAACGACTCACCGAAGCGAGGCCGAAGTAACAACGGATCCAGCAAGCAAGAAATAGGACTAAGGGCTACACAGGCAGTTACGACTGTGTTCCGAATCCCAATTCACAAAGTCCTGGACAAAATTCGGAACCAACCCTATTTCAGAGCACCAACAAGAGCACCAAGAGAGTTTATGTGAAGAAACCTTGGCAGATATTGTGCTTACCATAATGAAGATGGGCACATGACTCAGGGTTGTAGAGCCCTGAAAACACATTTAGAAGACCTGGTAAGGCAAGGCCATCTGAGAGACTTTGTCGATGAGGCCAGGACAATGAAAGAACAAGCAAGATTGCCTCAGGCGACAGCAGCTCCACTCCCCCAGCATAGCAACCTCAAGCAGGAGGACCTCAGGTAATTAACGTAATTCACTTGAAGGTCAGCGAAAACGAGATTTAGGGGGAAGACCTAGAAGGTAAAACACCTACAGCATGTCTACCAAGTCGGAGAGAAGAGACATCGGGTAGAGGAGTGCCAAGGACCAGTAGTGTCCTTCACTGAAGCCGACCTTGAGATGATACAACATCCACATAATAATGCCTTGGTAGTATCCCTCCAGGTTGGGGAATGCCAAGTGAAATGCATCTTAATCGACCAAGACAGCTCTTATGACATCATGTACGTCAGATGTTACAAGGAGCTTGCCCTTCACCTAGACAATATGGAGCAATCCAATAGCCCAATGGTTGGGTTCAATAGAACACCAACATGGCCACTGGGAACGACGAGCTTGGAGGTGCAGGCTGGCACCAAGAAGATAAAGACTGAGTTCACCGTAATCGACACGCCCACCCCTTACAATATCATCCTAGGAAGGCCATGGTTGCATGCAATGAGGGTTGTTCCCTCAACATTGCATCAACTATTGCGGTTCCCAACAAAGCATGGGATTGAGGAGGTCAGAAGAGATCAACTGCAAGCAAAGAATTGCTCTATGGCAGCAATGAAATCCACCTGCAGCATAAGAGAACCAGATAAGGCAGAGATCGAAGACGAAGACGTGGAGGTCTTAGAGGATGTCGGCAAGGAGCCAGCCGAGAAGAGTGAAGAAGCACTGAAGAAAATCCTCGTCCAGGAGGGGGATGAAGAATGCTTCTTTCCTCTTGGCTTGGGCTTAGCCGAACAAGAAGCAAGAAAGTTGAAAGCTTTCTTGAGAGCAAATATTGAGGTGTTTGCTTGGACGCCTTACGAGATGCCTGGCATTGACCCCGAGGTCACTTGCCATAAACTGAATGTTGATAGATCGGCAAAACCTGTAATCCAACGAGCAAGAAGACCGACGTTGATACACGTCGAAGCAGTGGAAGAGGAAGTAGAGAGAGTTCTAGAGGCCAGGTCCATTCGAGAGGTAAATTACCCGACATGGCTATCAAACACAGTGGTGGTGAAGAAAAATAATGGTAAATAGAGGGTCTGCGTGGACTTTACCAGCCTGAATAAGGCCTGTCCCAAAGACAGTTTTCCTCTACCCAAGATTGACCAGCTGGTAGACACCACTTCGGGGCATGGAAGGATGAGCTTCCTAGACGCCTACAAGGGATACCATCAGATAGCCATGTATCCCCCAGATAAGGAGAAGACTGCGTTTATCACCCCAAAAGGTCTGTACTGCTACAGAGTGATGCCTTTTGGGTTGAAAAATGCAAGAGTAACTTACCAAAGACTGGTAACCAAGATGTTCAAACACCTGATTGGCGGAACGATGGACGTTTACATTGATGGCATGGTTGTGAAGACCAAGGAACCTAAAGGTCATCTGGCCGACCTAAAAGCAGTCTTTGACATCCTCAAAACATATCGGCTCCGACTCAATGCAGCGAAGTGTGCATTTGGAGTGGGATCTGGTAAGTTTTTGGGATACCTGGTGACTAGAAAGGGCATTGAGGCCAGCCCAGACCAGATTAAGGCCATCCTAGAATTGAAGAGCCCAACGTTGGCAAAATAGGTACAAATGTTGACCGGAAGGGTCGTAGCCCTGAATAGGTTCATAAGCGGAAGCTCAGACAAATGCAAACCTTTCTTCAACTTAGTGAAGAAAGCCACAGATTTCTTATGGACAGAAGAATGCGAGGTCGCCCTAGCCGACTTGAAGAAGTACTTGACCACAGCTCCAGTTCTTTCAAATCCAGAACCTGGGGAGGAGTTGTTTTTGTACTTAGCAGTCTCAGAACACGCAGTAAGCGCAGTGGTAATCCGAGAAGAAAAAAGGGAGCAAAGGGCTGTTTACTGTGTAAGCAAAACCCTGGCCGATGTAGAAACAAGGTATCTACCCTTAGAGAAATTGGCACTGGCTTTAGTAATGGCTTCAAAGAAACTGAACCATTACTTCCAGGCCCATAAAATTGTGGTGCTAACTGAACACCCCTTAAAGTCCTTACTGCAACGAGGAGACCTGACAGGAAGAATAGCCAGATGGGCAGTGGCCTTGGGACAGTATGACTTGGAGTACAGACCCAGAACAGCAATTAAAGGCCAAGTTTTGGCCGACTTCGTGGCCGAGTTCACACCAGAATCCATCGTACATCGGGCTCCGTTGAGTCGAGGTGAACGATGTCCAAGCAAGCAAGGAGAAGCCCAGCCAAATGCAACAGAACAAAGGAAAAAAGAAAAACTCAGACCCTGTAGCATTTACATCGGCAACTCCTTTCGACTGTTTGTCGATGAGAGCTCAAACCGGCAAAGAGTGGGGGCAGGAGTAGTACTGGTATTTCCAGATAGAGAGATATTGGAACAGTCCATTCGATTGGGGTTCAAGGCCTCAAACAATGAAGCAGAATATGAAGCATTGATTGCAGGACTAAAGCTGGCGATAGCAGCAGAAGCAGATGAAGTGATAGTCTTCTGTGACTCCCAGCTCATAGTCAACCAGACAATAGGCAAGTTTGCAGCCCGAGATGAAAGGATGTCCGCCTACGCAAAAAAAGTCAACAGGTTAGTGGCCTTGTTTCAGAATTGCCGACTACATCAGGTTAACCGAGATGATAACAGTCACGCCGATGCACTGGCCAATCTGGCTAGTGCAATACAACCAGGAAAAGCAAGGACGATAATGGTTGAATACCTGTCGGGCTCGAGCATTGAACCATCGATCGCAGAGCACGAGGCAATGTGTGTGGATATGGGACCAAGCTGGATGGATGCAATTGTAGCCTTCTTAAAGGAAGGAAAGCTTCCAGTTGACCACAAAGAGGCGCACAAGATCAGATTGAAGTCGATAAGATTCAGTCTGACAGCAGAAGAACATCTCTACAGAAGATCCTTTACTGGACCCCTTTTGAGGTGTGTACATCCTTCACAAGTTGAAGATTTTTTTTATGAAATACATGAAGGAATTTGTGGAAGCCATGTTGGGGGCAGATCACTTGCCCATAGGGCCATTACCATTCGAGAGGTAAACTACCTGACATGGCTATCGAACACAATAGTGGTGAAGAAAAAGAATGGAAAATGGAGGGTCTGCGTTGACTTTACCAGCCTAAACAAGGCCTATCCGAAAGACAGCTTTCCTTTACCCAAGATTGACTAGTTAGTGGATGCCACTTCAGGGCATCGAAGGATGAGCTTCCTGGATACCTACAGGGGGTATCACCAGATAGCCATACACCCCCCAGATGAAGAGAAGATCGTGTTTATCACCCTAAAAGGGCTGTATTGTTACAGAGTGATGCCCTTTGGGTTGAAAAACCCAGGAGTAACTTACCAAAAATTGGTAACCAAGATGTTCTGACACCTGATTGGCCGAATGGTGGAAGTTTACATCGACGACATGGTCGTGAAGACCAAAGAACCTAAGGGACATCTGGCCGACCTAAAAAAAGCCTTTGAAATCCTTAAAACATATCGACTCCAACTCAATGCATCGAAGTGTGCATTTGGAGTTGGATCTGGTAAGTTCTTAGGGTACTTGGTGACCAGAAGGGGCATTGAGGCCAGCCCAGATCAGATCAAGGCCATCTTGGAATTGAAGAGCTCGGTGTCGGCAAAACAGGTACATATGCTGATTGGAAGGGCCGCAGCCCTGAATAGGTTCATAAGCAGAAGCTCAGACAAGTGCAAACCTTTCTTCAACTTAGTGAAGAAAGCCATAAACTTCTTATGGACCGAGGAGTGCGAAGCCGCCTTGGCCGACTTGAAGAAGTATCTAACCACAGCTCCAGTTCTTTCAAATCTAGAACCTAGAGAGGAGCTGTTCTTGTACCTGGCAGTTTCAGAACATGCGATAAGTGCAGTGATAATCCAAGAAGAAAAAGGAGAACAAGGGTTGTTTATTATGTAAGAAAAACCCTAGCTGATGCAGAAACCGGATATTTACTCCTAGAGAAGTTGGCGCTGGCACTAGTAATGGCTTCAAAAAAGTTGAACCATTACTTTCAAGCCCACAAGATTGTGGTATTAACTAAACATCCATTGAAGTCCCTATTGCAGCAGGGAGACCTGATAGGAAGAATAGCCAGATGGGCAGTGGCCTTGGGACAGTATGACTTGGAGTACAGACCCAGAACAGCAATTAAAGGCCAAGTTTTGGCCGACTTCGTGGCCGAGTTCACACCAGAATCCATCGTACATCGGGCTCCGTTGAGTCGAGGTGAACGATGTCCAAGCAAGCAAGGAGAAGCCCATCCAAATGCAACAGAACAAAGGAAAAAAGAAAAACTCAGACCCTGTAGCATTTACATTGGCAACTCCTTTCGACTGTTTGTCGATGAGAGCTCAAACCAGCAAAGAGTGGGGGCAGGAGTAGTACTGGTATTTCCAGATAGAAAGATATTGGAACAGTCCATTCGATTGGGGTTCAAGGCCTCAAACAATGAAGCAGAATATGAAGCATTGATTGCAGGACTAAAGCTGGCGATAGCAGCAGAAGTAGATGAAGTGATAGTCTTCTGTGACTCCCAGCTCATAGTCAACCAGACAATAGGCAAGTTTGCAGCCCGAGATGAAAGGATGTCCGCCTACGCAAAGAAAGTCAACAGGTTAGTGGCCTTGTTTCAGAATTGCTGACTACATCAGGTTAGCCGAGATGATAACAGTCACGCCGATGCACTGGCCAATCTGGCTAGTGCAATACAACCAGGAAAAGCAAGGACGATAATGGTTGAATACCTGTCGGGCTCGAGCATTGAACCATCGATCGCAGAGCACGAAGCAATGTGTGTGGATATGGGACCAAGCTGGATGGATGCAATTGTAGCCTTCTTAAAGGAAGGAAAGCTTCCAGTTGACCACAAAGAGGCGCACAAGATCAGATTGAAGTCGATAAGATTCAGTCTGACAGCAGAAGAACATCTCTACAGAAGATCCTTCACTGGACCCCTTTTGAGGTGTGTACATCCTTCACAAGTTGAAGATTGTTTTTATGAAATACATGAAGTAATTTGTGGAAGCCATGTTGGGGGCAGATCACTTGCCCATAGGGCCATTACTCAGGGGATTGGTGGCCCTACATGCAGAGAGATGCAGAAGCCTATGTGAAAAAGTGTGAAAAGTGCCAAAGGTTTGCACCCCTGATACACCAACCAGCAGCAGACCTGAACCCAGTATCCAGTCTTTGGCCGTTTGCCCAATGGGGCATGGATCTCGTTGGGCAACTGCCCAAGCAACTGGACAAAGGAAGTACTTGCTGGTAGCAACAGATTACTTCACCAAATGGATAGAAGCTGAGCCCCTAGCCAAGATCCGAGATGTGGATATGAAGAATTTCATATGGAGAAATATCATTACCAGATTTGAGATTCCAAGAGCAATAGTTGTCGACAATGGAACACAATTTGACAGCAAGCTAATCAAAAGCTTCTATGCAAAATTCAAGATCAATAATTATTTTTCAACACCAAGCTTTCCTCAAAGCAATGGACAAGCAGAAGCATCCAGCAAAGTTATCCTGGATGGAATAAAGAAGAGGCTGCAAGCAGCGAAAGGAAAATGGGTGGATGAGCTACCAAGTGTACTCTGGACATATTGGACTACGCCGAGAATATCAACAGGGGAAGCTCCCTTTGCCATGGCTTATGACACAGAAGCTGTCATTCCACTAGGGTCGACATCCTAGGGATCAGAACCCAGGGAGTAGAGAATGGGGCTAATGATGTACTCTTAGCCCAAGATCTAGATCTACTAGAAGAAAGAAGGGAGAGAGCTGCAATTTAACTAGCAGCATACCAGCAGTAGCTTGCCAGGGCTTACAATAAAAAGGTTAACCCAAGGGAGTTCCAAGTCGGCGACCTAGTCTTAAAAAAAGTCGTCGGCAACAGGAAGGATCCCAGAGAGGGCAAGGTTGGCCCAAATTGGGAAGGACCCTACAGAATTACTTCAATATTGGGCAATGGGGCATATCGGCTTGAAGATAATAAAGGCAAAGAGTTGCCAAAACCCTAGAATACTTGTAATCTGGAATTTTTCTATCATTAGATTTTTCTTGTTTTTTGCAGACATAATGAATAAAATTTTAGCAGAATTCTTCTACATTTATGACTAATAAGATACTTGCCGATGTTTCTAGAATACATGCGTAATGAGAACCCAAGTGGAACTTAAGTTCACATTAGGGGGCAGAGAGTTGGAAAGCGGTTCTAACACACAAGTTGAAGTTAAACCGAGATGATGTTTAACACTTGTTGAAACTTGAGAAAAGTTTACAAGTTAAAGTTAAACCGAGATTATGTTTAACACTTGTTGAAACTTGAGAAAAGTTTACAAGTTCAAGTTAAACCGAGATTATGTTTAACACTTGTTGAAACTTAAGAAAATTTTACAAGTTGAAGTTAAACCAAGATTATGTTTAAATTTGTTGAAACTTGAGAAAAGTTTTACAAGTTGAAGACTAAGGTTAAACACTTGTTGAAATTTTATGAAAAAATTTACAAAGGTGAAACCAAGGTTGTGCCAAGAAAAGTACTTTTGTACTTACCGAGGTAAATCATCAGTTTGTATAACCGAGGTGTGTCACCCCGAGAAGGTTGCACAAGGATTAAAGTGTATATTAAAGATATGCAAAACATTCTAAGTATAGAATCATGCAAAAATAGTAAAGAGAGGACAAAGATACAAGCATTTAGAGAAGAAAAGTTGTATTAACATCCAAAAGAAGGCACGTCGGCCAAAACTTACTAATTGTTCCAAAAAAAGAGAAGAACAAAAGTACACAATACAAAGGAAAAACACATCAAAGTAAAGACTCTTCGGCAACAACAGATGGTTGGGTCTGAAGTTCGGACGACTGCTGGGAAGATACCTCAGCAGCCTTTTCCACCGCAAGTTCGGCATCAATTTCTTGAAGGGTTTCGTCAAGGCTCTTGTCGGCAAGGGTCACGTCGGCTGATGCCTTCTCAGCTGTAGCATCTTTGGGAACCTCCTCAACCTCTTCATCTTGAGTCAAGTCCAGGACTTGCTCATTCAGAGAAGAGGACTTGGTCCTAGCAGCCTCCTTTGATTTCCTCACCAAGGTCTCCTCCACGGACTCAAATTCGCCGTCGGATTGAGTTGGAGTTAGAGGAGTCCATTGAAGCTAGGCTTCTATGGGGACTAGGATTGAGGTAACTATAAAAGAAAGGCACTCCCGATGGGTCTAAGGTGCGCAATTTATATTCTAAACAGTGAGTTTAGCACGATTGATTATCTTTGACAGATATACTGACTTGATCGTCGGAGTGCCCCCAGGTGAACGAACCACCATCGGAATCTTCTCTTTCTGTTACAGGTCAGCCAGGTGTCATCTATTCTACCAGTGCTCTCCAGCTGAATACTGAGTTGGCAGTGTGATCAAAAAATCACTCACACAATTTGGCGTCGTCTGTGGGAAAGAAAGGAGAATAGATGGCCAGCGACGGATAGAAGGATAAGGTTGGGGACGAAATTCCTGCTAGGAGTGGAAAACACATTGACTCAAATGTGGAGAAAGATGGTCGCAATGAGGAGACTCAGAACCAGAATCACGGCAAGAAAGACGTCGGCCAGGACGGCGACGTGCCAAAGAAACCAGATCGAAGCGGATACTATAACGAGAACGACCTCCAGGTGTGGAAGGATAGATGCCTACGGAGGGACGAAGAGGTGAAAGATATGGCAAACAAGTTGGCAGACCCGCAATCGGTCGTCAATTTTATGATGCAAAGTAATGTCATGCAGCCACCATACCCGCTGCAGGACACGCCGATTCCAGTGGCCAATGCCCAGAAGGGAGGGCAAAAGCCAATCCCAATAGCTCCTCAGCACACCAGAAGTAAAAAACACTCTTACTGGCCTTCCAAGGAGGTCGGGCGAGGAGAGTCGAGGAAAGAAGAGTCACGAAGGACGCATCGAACTAAAGAAGCAAACCCCAAAGAACATCGGCATGTTTAAAGGCAGGAGTTGTGCTTCGACACAACTCATGGAGAAAGGTTGAAAAGGGCCCACAACGAAGCTGAGAGTAGTATGCCAAAAAGACTAAAGTCGGGAGATAGCCGAGCTCCTGAATGGAGCAAGGAAGACCTGAGAGATTACCTCAAGAGGAAACAACATAATGCCGATGCCAAAGTAACTTCACCTGTTAAGCCGAGAACACCATTCTCGGTAGAATTGGACAAATTTAAGGCGCCGAAGAGATTCAGTATGCCGAGGTTCTAAATATACGATGGTAAGTCAGACCCCAACTTCCACGTTGGATTATACTTGAACTCAATGGCATTGTATAGCGGGAACGAGCCGTTACTCTGCAAAGTGTTCCCCTCATCCTTCGGGGAGATTGTATCAGATTGGTTTCACAAACTACCGAAGGGAAGCGTGAAGACCAGGGAAGGCCTGGCCAAGATATTCGTAGCCAGGTTCGTGACAAACAAGCTGCAACCATTAAGGGTGGATGCATTAATGGCCCTGAAGATCAGTAAGGATAAAGGCCTTAGGGCCAATGCAAAAAGGTACTTTGAGGTGTTCAACCGAATACCAGAGTGTAATCAAGAGGTGGCAGTCGTATCTTTCAAGAACGGCCTAAAAGACGACTGTTCACTATGAAAATCTTTGGCAAAGACATTGCCAAAAAGTATGGAAGAGCTCATGGCGAGAATCGAGAAGTATGCCAGAGCCGAGGAAGATACATCGGGGACTAAGAAGGCAAAGCAAGAAAAAGGAAACGACTCACCGAAGCGAGGCCGAAGTAACAACGGATCCAGCAAGCAAGAAATAGGACTAAGGGCTACACAGGCAGTTACGATTGTGTTCCGAATCCCAATTCACAAAGTCCTGGACAAAATTCGGAACCAACTCTATTTCAGAGCACCAACAAGAGCACCAAGAGAGTTTATGTGAAGAAACCTTGGCAGACATTGTGCTTACCGCAATGAAGATGGGCACATGACTCAGGGTTGTAGAGCCCTGAAAACACATTTAGAAGACCTGGTGAGGCAAGGCCATCTGAGAGACCTTGTCGATGAGGCCAGGACAAGGAAAAAACAAGCAAGATTGCCTCAGGCGACAGCAGCTCCACCTCCCCCAGCATAGCAACCTCAAGCAGGAGGACCTCAGGTAATTAACGTAATTCACTTGAAGGTCAGCGAAAATGAGATTTAGGGGGAGACCTAGAAGGTAAAACACCTACAGCATGTCTACCAAGTCGGAGAGAAGAGACATCGGGTAGAGGAGTGCCAAGGACCAGTAATGTCCTTCACTGAAGCCGACCTTGAGATGATACAACATCCGCATAATAATGCCTTGGTAGTATCCCTCCAGGTTGGGGAATGCCAAGTGAAATGCATCTTAATCGATCAAGGCAGTTCTTATGACATCATATACGTCAGATGTTACAAGGAGCTTGCCCTTCACCTAGACAATATGGAGCAATCCAATAGCCCAATGGTTGGGTTCAATGGAACACCGACATGGCCACT
Source organism: Camellia sinensis (assembly GCF_004153795.1). Lineage (NCBI taxonomy): Eukaryota > Viridiplantae > Streptophyta > Magnoliopsida > Ericales > Theaceae > Camellia > Camellia sinensis. Next base: position 146,864 of record NW_021029156.1, on the reverse strand, counting down.
GGGAATGACGAGCTTGGAGGTGCAGGCTGGCACCAAGAAGATAAAGACAGAGTTCACCGTAATCGACACGCCCTCCCCTTACAATATCATCCTAGGAAGGCCATGGTTGCATGCAATAAGGGTTGTTCCCTCAACATTGCATCAACTATTGCGGTTCCCAACAGAGCATGGGATTGAGGAGGTCAGAAGAGATCAGCTGCAAGCAAAGAATTGCTCTATGGCAGCAATGAAATCCACCTGCAGCATAAGAGAACCAGATAAGGCAGAGATCGAAGACGAAGACGTGGAGGTCTTAGAGGATGTCGGTAAGGAGCCAGCCGAGAAGAGTGAAGAAGCACTGAAGAAAATCCTCGTCCAGGAGGGGGATGAAGAATGCTTCTTTCCTCTTGGCTCGGGCTTAGCCGAACAAGAAGCAAGAAAGTTGAAAGCTTTCTTGAGAGCAAATATTGAGGTGTTTGCTTGGACGCCTTACGAGATGCCTGGCATTGACCCCGAGGTCACTTGCCATAAACTGAATGTTGATAGATCGGCAAAACCTGTAATCCAACGAGCAAGAAGACCGACGTTGATACACGTCGAAGCAGTGGAAGAGGAAGTAGAGAGAGTTCTAGAGGCCAGGTCCATTCGAGAGGTAAATTACCCGACATGGCTATCAAACACAGTGGTGGTGAAGAAAAAGAATGGTAAATGGAGGGTCCGTGTGGACTTTACCAGCCTGAACAAGGCCTATTCCAAAGACAGTTTTCCTCTACCTAAGATTGACCAGCTGGTAGACACCACTTCGGGGCATGGAAGGATGAGCTTCCTAG
>NW_021029156.1:57978-146030 GCF_004153795.1 Camellia sinensis | reverse complement strand
AGGTTAAATGGAGGGTCAATTGCCTGGACTTTACCAGCCTGCATTTTTTATTCCAAACAAAGTAACAAATAAGCCTGTCCCAAAGAAGTTTTCCTCTACCCAAGATTACCAGCTGGTAGACACCACTTCGGGGCATGAAGGATGGAGCTTCACTAAGACGCCTACAAAGGGAGATACCATCAGATAGCCATGTATTCCAGATAAGGAGAAGAACTGGATCGTTTATCACCAAAAGGTCTGTACTGCTAACAGAGTGATGCCTTATTGGGTTGAAAAATGCACAAGAGTAACTTACCAAGTACTGGTAACCAGCATGTTCAAACACCTGATTGGCGTTTAAGATGGACGTTTACATTGATGCATGCGTTGTGAAAGACCAAGAAACCTAAGAGTGCATCTGACGCGACCTAAAACGCAGTCTTTACATCCTCAAAACATATCCGGCTCCGACTCAAATGCCAGCGAAGTGTGCAATTTGGAGTGGATCTGGTAAGTTTTTTGGACTACTGGTGACTAGGAAAGGCTGAGCCAGCCCAGACCAGATTAAGGCCATCCTGGAATTGACAGAGCCCAACGTTGGCAAAAATAGGTACAAATGTTTGACCTGGCAAAGGTTCGTAGACCTGAATAGGTTCATAAAGTCGGTGAAGCTCAGACTAAATGCCAAAAACTGTTCTCAATTAGTTATAAGAAGCCACAATTTCTTAAAATTGGACAGTAAAAATGCGAGGTCGCCCTAGCCGACTGAGAAGTACTTGACCACAGCTCCAGTTCTTTCAAATCCAGAACCTGGGGGAGTTGTTTTTGTACACTTAGCAGTTCTCAGAACACGCAGTAAGACGCAGATGGTAATCCGAGAAAGAAAAAAGGGCAAAAGGGCTGTTTACTGTGTAAGCAAAACCCTGGCCGAACTGGTAAGAAACAAGGTATCTACCCTTAGAGAAATTGGCACTGGACCTTAGTAATGGCTACAAAGAATACTGGGACCATTACTTCCGCAGGCCCATATAAATGTGTGCTAACTGAACACCCCTATAAAAAGTTCTTACTGCAAACAAGGAGACCTGATAGGAAGAATAGCCAGAAATGGGGCAGTCGGCCTTTGGACAGGTATGACTTGGGAGTACAACCCAGAACAGCAATTAAAGGCCAAGTTTTGGCCGACTTCGTGGCCGAGTTCACACCAGAATCCATCGTACACGGGCTCCGTTGAGTCGAGGTGAACGATTCCAAGCAAGCAAGGAGAAGCCCATCCAAATGCAACAGAACCAAAGGAAAAAAAGAAAAACTCAGGACCCTGTAGTACATTTACATTGGCAACTCCTTTCGGACTGTTTGTCGATGAGAGCTCAAACACGCAAAGAGTGGGGGCAGGAGTAGTACTGTATTTCCAGATAGAAAGATATTGGAACAGTCCATTCGATTGGGTTCAAGGCCTCAAAGCAATGAAGCAGAATATGAAGCATTGATTGCAGGACTAAAGCTGGCGATAGCAGCAGAAGCTAGATGAAGTGATAGTCTTTCTGTGACTCCCAGCTCATAGTCAACCAGACAAATAGGCCAAGTTTGCAGCCCGAGATGAAAGGATGTCCGCCTACCAAAGAAAAGTGGAAGTCAACAGGTTAGTGGCCTTGTTTCAGAATTGCTGACTACATCAGGTTAGCCGAGATGATAATAGTCACGCCGATGCACTGGCCAATCTGGCTAGTGCAATACAACCAGGAAAAGCAAGGACGATAATGGTTGAATACCTGTCGGGCTCGAGCATTGAACCATCGATCGCAGAGCACGAAGCAATGTGTGTGGATATGGGACCAAGCTGGATGGATGCAATTGTAGCCTTCTTAAAGGAAGGAAAGCTTCCAGTTGACCACAAAGAGGCGCACAAGATCAGATTGAAGTCGATAAGATTCAGTCTGACAGCAGAAGAACATCTCTACAGAAGATCCTTCACTGGACCCCTTTTGAGGTGTGTACATCCTTCACAAGTTGAAGATTGTTTTTATGAAATACATGAAGGAATTTGTGGAAGCCATGTTGGGGGCAGATCACTTGCCCATAGGGCCAATACTCAGGGGATTGGTGGCCCTACATGCAGAGAGATGTAGAAGCCTATGTGAAAAAGTGTGAAAAGTGCCAAAGGTTTGCACCCCTGATACACCAACCAGCAGCAGACCTGAACCCAATATCCAGTCCTTGGCCGTTTGGCCAATGGGGCATGGATCTCGTTGGGCAACTGCCCAAGCAACTGGACAAAGGAAGTACTTGCTGGTAGCAACAGATTACTTCACCAAATGGATAGAAGCTGAGCCCCTAGCCAAGATCCGAGATGTGGATATGAAGAATTTCATATGGAGAAATATCATTACCAGATTTGAGATTCCAAGAGCAATAGTTGTCGACAATGGAACACAATTTGACAGCAAGCTAATCAAAAGCTTCTATGCAAAATTCAAGATCAATAATTATTTTTCAACACCAAGCTTTCCTCAAAGCAATGGACAAGCCAGAAGGCCCATCCACAACAGAAGTTATTCCTGGATGGAATAAAGAAGAGGCCTGCAAGCAGCGAAAGGAAAATGGGTGGATGAGCTACCAAGTGTACTCTGGACATATTGGACTACGCCGAGAAGTCACAGGGGAATCCCTTTGCTATGGCTTATGACACAGAAGCTGTCATTCACGTAGGGTCGACATCCTAGGGATCAGAACCCAGGGAGTAGAGAATGGGGCTAATGATGTACTCTTAGCCCAAGATCTAGATCGTCTACTAGAAGAAAGAAGGGAGAGGCTGCAATTTAACTAGCAGCATACCAGCAGCAGCTTGCCAGGGCTTACAATAAAAAAGGTTAATCCAAGGGAGTTCCAAGTCGGCGACTAGTCTTAAAAAAAACGATAAACGTCGTCGGCAAACAGGAAAGATCCCAGAGAGGGCAAGCGTTGGCCATAATTTTTGGAAGGACCCTACAGAATCACTTCGGTATTGGGCAATGGGGCATATCGGCTTGAAGATAATGAGGGCAAAGCGTTGCCAAGACCCTGGAATACTTGTAATCTAAAATTTTTCTATCATTAGATTTTGCTTGTTTTTTGCCAACGTAATGAATAAAATTTTAGCAGAATTCTTCTACATTTATGACTAATAAGATACTTGCCGATGTTTCTAGAATACATGCGTAATGAGAACCCAAGTGGAACTTAAGTTTACATTAGGGGGCAGAGAGTTGGAAAGCGGTTCTAACACTTGTTGAAACTTGTAAAAAGTTTACAAGTTGAAGTTAAACCGAGATGATGTTTAACACTTGTTGAAACTTGAGAAAAGTTTACAAGTTCAAGTTAAACCGAGATTATGTTTAACACTTGTTGAAACTTAAGAAAAGTTTACAAGTTGAAGTTAAACCAAGATTATGTTTAAATTTATTGGAACTTGAGAAAAGTTTTACAAGTTGAAGACTAAGGTTAAACACTTGTTGAAATTTTATGAAAAAATTTACAAAGGTGAAATCAAGGTTGTGCCAAGAAAAGTACTTTTGTATTTACCGAGGTAAATCATCAGTTTGTATAACCGAGGTGTGTCACCCCGAGAAGGTTGCACAAGGATTAAAGTGTATATTAAAGATATGCAAAACATTCTAAGTATAGAATCATGCAAAAATAGTAAAGAGAGGACAAAGATACAAGCATTTAGAGAAGGAAAGTTGTATTAACATCCAAAAGAAGGCACGTCGGCCAAAACTTACTAATTGTTCCAAAAAAATGGAAGAACAAAAGTACACAATACAAAGGAAAAACACATCAAAGTAAAGACTCTTCGGCAACAACAGATGGTTGGGTCTGAAGTTCGGACGACTGCTGGGAAGATACCTCGGCAGCCTTTTTCGCTGCAAGTTCGACATCAATTTCTTGAAGGGTTTTTTCAAGGCTCTTGTTGGCAAAGGTCACGTCGGCTGATGCCTTCTCAACTGTAGCATCTTTGGGAACCTCCTCAACCTCCTCATCTTGAGTCAAGTCCAGGACTTGCTCATTCAGAGAAGAGGACTTGGTCCTAGCAGCCTCCTTTGATTTCCTCACCAAGGTCTTCTCCTCGGACTCAAATTCGCCGTCGGATTGAGTTGGAGTTAGAGGGAATGGAATAGGAATGACGTCGGCGTTCCTGAGGGGCGAGTTCTTGGGGACTTCAAGCTTTTTTAGCAAATTCATCCAACCAAGGGTAAAACCCTTGTTGCATGCTTGCTTTACTTGTTTTTCATAATCTGCCATGACATCGGCCACCCCCTCGTTATAGCCCTTCTCATCGGCGGCCTTGACTTTAGCCTCTTTTGTGGCCAGGGCATCTTGAAGTTCTTTCTGGGCCTGGGTCATCTTTTCTTCGGCCTTCTTCTTTTCGGCCTCAAGGACATTCTTAATGGCCTCGGCGGATTCTGTTTTTTCTTCGGCAACATTTTGGGCCTTGATGGCAGCCTTGGCCTGGTCTTCCAACTTCTTCATTTTTTATTGTAAGTTTTTGTTGGCCTTTTGTAGACTGGCAACTTCTCTCTTCTTATCGGCCAGTTCTTTCCGGTTCTCAGAGGACTGAATTGAGAAGGAAAGAGCATGTTGGATGGCCTGAAAGTGAACAAGACAAAAGTTATTAGAAAATTTTCTAAATACAAGAAAGAAAGAAAAATGACCAAATAAAGACACTCACTTGGACAGAGCGCTGAAGCATCAGAGTATAGTTTTCATATTCACTCAACTCAGCGTTTCGGTTGAGATCGCCGGGAAGAAGCAGAGCAGTACTAAGGGCAACGCTGACATTAATGTCATCGGCGCTGTCGCTAGCCCTAACTGGCTTATCCTCCAGCGTGATTTGGGGAGCCCAGGGGGAATCTTGCTTTCGAGAACCCGATGTGGTTGCAGCGGATGACCTCGGCTTCTTTGATTTTGGGGATTCAGATGGTTGAGCCTCGGCTGACCTCTTTTCGGCAGTAGATGTGGTCTTCTCACTCTCAGCCAATTTCAAAATTGGCAAAGTATCCTCAGTGTCAACCTGAGTCACCTTTGCTTTTGGCTGAACCTTCTTTATTCTTTTCGGCTTTGTAGGGGGCTGAGATTGCACTGGTGGAGCGTCAATGGTTGATAGGATGCTGGGCAAGAGGTCTTTGGCAACTGCTTTCTGGCGACCCATCCTGGCAGGAAAAACAGTTCGTCGCCGACGTTGGCGCTGTGATATTGGGATCAGATAAGGAGCCGAGGTTGACGGCTGCTCGGCCGGATCAGAAGTCGATCCTTGATCTTGCCGAGATGTGGAGACAGCTTGAGGAGTTGTGGCAGAAGGAGGAGACAGACTCTTTTTCTTATTTTTCTTGGGGACGTCGGGAATAGCTGACTTGTACGTAGGAATGAAGTTAAGTATAAGAGGGGCCTTCCGTTTGAGGACTGGCAAATCCAACAGTTTCCTCAAGCCTTTGCTGGGAAAAAAAGACTGACGGAAACCCTTTAGTGGCTGAGGAAGAATTGCAAGAAAAGGAGACATTAGAAACAAATAGAGTATTGAAGACTTTAAAAACAAGTTAGTATGAACACAGGGCTCTTACCATTGCCCTCTACAAAAACTGTTCAAGGAAGAAGGTAAAGATGGAGGTCCTCATCTGGAGCGAACTCCCAGTTCCCCGAGGTAATGAAATAGTCGTCTCCAGCTACCTTGTTGGAGTTTGGGAGGTCGGCTACGATTTTGTACTTTGTAGATCTCGGCTTGAGGTAATAAACGTAGCCCGTATCTTTTTTGAGGCCACACATGGTATAGCAAAACTGGATATCGGCTAAGGTAACCCTAACGTTTTCTTATTTGGCTAAGGCTATGATGCCATTAATAACTCGGTAGGAGTTGATGGCAAGCTGCATTGGGTTCAACTTATAGTAGTGAATGATCTCACGAAAAAGGATATTGAGTGGGAGCCGAAGTCCGCACTCGATGAAAGCTATAACAGGAAAGGGCATGGAATCAGCTGTGGGCATGATAGAGTCATCCTCCCCAGCCAACCTCAGACGAACGTCGGTCGAGATGTCAAACTCCTGCCTAAAGTGCTCTAATTTGCTCGGGGTATCTACCTTATGTTTCCATATACCCATGATATCGGCCTAACTAGGAGGAACTTGGTTTCAAAATGAAGGTGTTTTAAAAGGGTTATTAGGATCTCGACAAAAACCTAAAAATTTATGGGGTAAGAAATTGTGGGGATCGTTCTCAGTTTTTCTTAATAATCGTGGGTTCTACAAGCAAATCCCAAACTTAGATCTATGGAAACGAAGATTGAAGGCGCGAAATCTAGAAAATAGAAAAGTAAGAATGTGCTTCAGAATCAAGAACAAAGATGGACTATCAAGAACATTGTAAGTACGAGGGGTATAAGGTCAAGAACAGTGGCAAAAGTGCAGAAAAGTTGTGAGCAATGCGAGTATTCAAGACATGGGCAGAGAACAAAATCGTGAAATAAATACACTCAGATGCATAATTCATGAATCAAATACTTGAGTAAAACAGCAATGACGATTAAAAATGAGGCAAAACTCCTTGGAGAGCAACAAAAAACTGAAAGCAAAAGGAACAGTGGCTTACCAGAGAATGTCAGATCGGTGTGGGGATCGCCGAAGTCAAACAACAATTGCAAAAGTGGCAAAACGGCGAAAACCTCATCGGAGGAGACGAATGAAAACGGTTATACAGCTTGTAAGACTGGAACAATGGCGTATTCAGAAGCTATAGAGAATTGAGAGCTTGGGGATACAAAAGTGAAAAGACGGAGAGAGAGGAATTGATTTTTGTTAAAACACAAAAATGGCGGCAAAGAGGTCATTAATGAACCTAGAAGAACGTATGCGTCAGACGGTGCACGCGAAAATGATTCGATTTACAGGTGCGTATCTAGTACGATCTAGTGAGAGAAAGACGCTTGGCTGAAACAGTTGAGTTGTTATGCACGACAGCTCATACGCATGAACGAGCACTTGGAAATTCTTGTTCTGTAAAAGGCATGTCGGCCTGAATGACGATCTCGACTGAGATATGTTTAAGCCGACATAGTGATAGGAAGTACTGATGTAGGTTCCATCATCTCAGAATGCCAAGGTAATAGAACCTAGGGGGCAGTTGTGGGGATACATTTTTAGAGTACCAACACGTGGCCAAGGTGATGCCGACGTGTCAGCCGAGGTGCCACGTGTCCGGGATATGACGCCGAAGTTATCTTGGCAAGGCCGAGGTTATCTCCGAAGATATCGAAATCTGAGATAAGCGGATAAAGCACAAGAGTCTTAGAATAAGGAAAGACTTTAGCATGGATAAGGATAACACTCTTAGGGAGTTTATCTTTATCTATTGGAAAGTCCAGGATAAGCACTAAGCAGAAGTCCATTGAAGTTAGGCTTCTATGAGGATTAGGATTGAGGTAACTATAAAAGAAAGGCACCCCCGATAGGTCTAAGGTACGCAATTTATATTCTGAACAGTGAGTTTAGCACGATTGATTATCTTTGAGAGATATATTGACTTAATCGTCTGAGTGCCCCCAGATGGACGAACCACCACCGGAATCTTCTCTTTCTGTTGCAGGTTAGCCAGGTGTCATCTATTCTGCCAGTACTTTTCAGCTGAATATTAAGTTGACAGTGTGATCGGAAAATCACTCATACACTTCGTAAAAATTTTCATGATTGATTTTGAACACCACTCATGCATTGCTACATGATGCTCTGGGCATTGCCATTTGTGTTTCAGGAGATAATTATCCATCAAAGTCACCAAATCTTAGATTGCAAGTGAATCTAAATAAATTTTAATGTGGACGATTAAATTCTAATTTCCAAAATTTATTGGCAAAAAGATAAATTTTTTCTAACTTCCTATTTTACTCCAATTTTACCATTCTTATTAAAATATGAATAGCCCTTATTGATATATGAATAACAACTATATAAATCATTTTAATTATAAAAACTAAAAAAATTATATTAAACAAAATCATAAATAACAATTTAATCAAAAGAATTATGTTATACAATTTATGGTTTTCTGTTGCTAGCACTATGAAAAATATATTTGGCAAACAGTCGAAAATGCCTATTTTTATTAATATTTTACTAAAAGAATTCTGAAAAAAAAATACTATGGCAATTTTTTTTTTTTGGGTTTTTTTTTCCCTTCCTGTGTGTGAGATAACATAAAATGATGAATCTCATGCCTATACTTGTGTTTATTAGAACTTATTATTTAAATTTAAAAAATGTTTTTAAGTAAATAATTTTTGTAATAAAATTATTATTCATATTTCAATGTAAAGGATAAACTTGAAATAAAATATGTTATCATAGAGAATTAAACTTTTTTTTTTTAAACAAGTTAAGAAAAATAGGACTTAATTGTTCACATTGAAATTTTATTGGATTCACTTGTAATACTGAGAGCAAAATAGGACTTGTTAGTAATATTTCCGTTTATATTGATTCAAACTGGAAAACTACATTGTTTGATTGATGTGAATTGATTCAAAATTGAAATTAATAAGCCTATTTAAAATTTATTTGTTTCTTAGAAACATCTTTTTGTTAGTTAGAAAAAAACTATCACGTGCTTGAACTTCCCATTTGTTCTTCATTAATTGGATAACATAAAAATATTTATTATTTTCTTAAAGTCAAAAAACAAAAATAAAAACAAAAACAAAAACAAATGAAGCAATTGAACTCTTCTTTGATATAGGAGACCATTTTATTTTTATTAATATATTATATTACAATGAACTTCAATAATTAGAACTTACACACGAAAATGATGGAGAAACTCAAAGAAATACATTGCGAATAAACTCAAAAGCATGTAGGTCAAAAAATTTGAACTTTTTATCTTCTACTGAATTGTAAAGATTTTGACCAATGAATCAACCTCGTTGCGGGTTCATGGTAACCATTTTTGTAGTTCATATTGGTCCCTTTTGATGTAATTTTTAAAACAGATTATAAATTATAACTTAATCGATTATAAATTATGATTTTAATCAGAAACTGTTAATCTGTTTGGTGTAACTGTTGGATTATAGATTTAAGTAGCTGAGTAGTGTTTGTTAAATAAACTGGGAAATAACTTTTTGAATTAACTTTTATTTTTTGTTATTTATTACTTGTCTACATTTTCCATAAAAAAAATAATAATAATCCATAGTCCATTTGGGTCTTTTTCTATTTTTTAAAAAATAAAAAATAAAAAAATCTAAGAGTATAACCTTAAATTAACATGTCCACAGCAGAAACTGATAATCATAAGTAAGGAATAAGCAGCTTCTCTGAATCAGCTTTTTTGAATTAAAATAAGTTGCTAGAATCATAAGCTGTTTAAAATAAGTTTAACCAAACAATTCAAAATAATTTTTTCAAAACTAGAATCTATAAATTGGCTAAAATAAGCCACACCAAACAGCCCCATTGTGTCTTAATTGCAAAAAGTTTAGTGTCTTCAAATATAGCTCATTTTTTTCAAATTGGTTAGTTTTAATTACACAAATAATATAATAGAAAAAATTACATTATTTGTCTTTATTGTTTTAATAAAATTTTCTCATAATTTAATTTCATCAATTTTAACTTAACTTCAAATTACATTTTAATATGACCTCTCATTAGGCGTTAGTATTTAATGAAAAATGACACGTCAAAACCTAGAGCTATATCACTTTTTTTTTTTTCTTTTCTTTTTTGGCTGATAAATTGAGAACTTCATTGTATCACACTTCTATTACTAGATGATGCTGAGGAGTGGTTCTATAATACTATTTCGTTTCAAACAGTCTCTTACTTGATCCTTACTCTGATACCTGAAACAAGAAACACTATGGTCAGGGTGTCAGAATTAATACTTTGACAGTTAAATTAGATTAGGTATGTGTTGGTAAAAATCTAGTTCAAGCCCAATCGACAGTGAGTTGATTAACAGGCTCAAACCAATTTTAAGAAACACAAAAAGGATCAGACTTTTGGGGTTGAGTTCTATGTTTTAAACAGATTAAAGAGTTCCCTAGAGGTAATTAGGCGAAGAAAAGATAGAACAGAAAAAAATATGTATTAATTCGAATGAATTATTACTTATCACTAGTCACAAGAACTTACACAAGAACAAAAAATTGTGGAAATACAGCAATCGACAGAAGAAAAGAAGAGAAGTGGGGGTTGGAGAAATCTATTAGTTTAATCTACTTCTAAAATGCTAAGTTAAACTAGTATTTCTAAAATGTCTTCCTTTTCATTCCTCAAGCCCTCCTTTTATATTTGCTTGGTCACCTCATGTTGTAGCTATCAATCCATGATCTTTGCTCCCCTCAATCATATCCTATCTTCATAGGAACTACTTGCAGATTTTGTGCATTGACTTAGTCGTGGCTCCTTAATCTCAACAACTACTTTTCAAATGGTTGCAATGGCTAACTTTCTGACCCTCTACTTAACATGTCATCATGTCACATCATGCCACATCCTTAACACATTTGTCATGCCATGTCAGCATGCCTATCGACAGAAATAATAATAAGAATAACAAATGTGACCAGTGTTATTCTTTAAAGATAGTCTATGATTTCAATCGACAGACCATAATTGAATTTGCCCATAATTAATAGGCCATAATCGACAGAAAAATAAAATATGGTACAAACAGTCTGAGAGAGAATGGGTAAAATATTTCAAAGACAGAGTTTAGTTGGTTGATCTTACATACCTTTCTTTTTCTACTCACCTTCCTTATATAACCATTTGGTGTAAATATTTCCTCCACAACTTGGCCTACTTGTATTATTACTTGAATGTCAAGGCCTAGTTTCTTACTATACCTTCGGAATGGGACAGCCTGAGCCCACTTTAGTTTTCGGTAAAGGTGCCACCCGATTCTACCGGTATCTCTTATTCGACATGTTGCTTGGTTGGCGAGCGAATTGTTTGGATTTGGGCTTATAATAATGGATGGGCCCATATGCCTTATTTGCCGATTGCATTTAAATTTATTTAGCTCACACAATGATAATAAAAGATATGTATAAATTTATATGAAGTATACTTCCATTACAATAAAAATGGGATAAATTATATTAATCTCTCCCGAAATTTAAAAAATATACATCAAGTCTCATAATTTGGTATAATTGAACTAACCTTCTTTTTAATAAAATTAAATGAACCAAAATTGATGTAAATTGTGTAAAAATACAAAAAATAAATAAAATAAAATATATATTTCAATGTAAAAGATATAACAATATAATTTTTTTAATCTATATGACTAACAAATTATTAATAAAATAAGTGTTATGTAAATTAAATTTTAACCGAACAAAACTCATGAAACTTTAGTGTATTTTTTTTCCTTCTAAATTTCAAGGGAAGTCGGTGTAAATTTGTCATAAAACTATTATATCACTAAAAATGCTATTTACTAATTCATATTATAATTATAACGCACATAATCATTTTTTAAAAATATATATTTCCATTTTAAATTTTTTTGTCCTTTAGGAATTGATAAGTATCTTTTTGATGGAATTACAATTTCAAAAAAAATAAAAAAATTATAAATATTAATAATTAAATTAATATCATCAACTTTTTCATTAATATGTTATATCTTTTTAAAACGTACCCTAAATTAATAATTTCTCCTATCTTTTTCCGGGGCACAACCACACTTCATCTAGATTAGGACAAAGATAGGTATAAAAAAGAAAAAAAAAAGAAAAAAGAGAAGATGAAATTGATTTAGAAAAATATTTGAAATACTTAATTTATCATCTTTAAAAATTATTTTTAATGATGTGTGATGTGTCTTCAATATCACATCATTAAGGGTTATTTAGAAGAATTGATTGGTTTAGGGATAGCGTTACATGACGCTCTACATGTATTGCGATTAATAGAGAGAGAGGGTAAGACCCATGATTTGTGTGAAATGATTGAAAAATATGAAAAGATATAAAAATTTGTAATTGACTTGAGATATAATCACGTGGTACTGCAAACTAACTAATATTTTTGGTCATTTAGTGGATGTAACATTGGCCTATTTTAAAAAGTAAGTAAGAAGTAAATTTTTTAATTTTTAATTTTTAAGTTTAAAAAACAATTTAAAAAATAAAAAATAATATAATTTAAAAAAATAAAAAATAATAAAAAACGGACTTTTAACTCAAATAGACCATTGTTGATTTGTTTATTTGTTAATTTTCGCCCTAAACGTAGCAGAACAGGGTGGGCCCAATGCGAATCCATGACTGACGCTTGTCATCTTACAACACGCCGCATGCACGTATTGAGGGCATTCAAGTAATTTCATCCCATTCCAAGGATAACGTTCTCTTCTGATATTTTCTTTTGCTCTCTCTTCTTCCTTCTTTTAGCGCCTATAAATAAGAGGCCTTCGACCACCATTTCTCTTCACAAATCCAGTCGATCATATTCAGATACCCAATTTCCCATCCATTTTTCTAGCGCGAGAAAAAGAGAGAGAAAATGGCAGGAATCGTGCACAAGATCGGAGAGACCCTCCACATGGGAGGCCAAAAGGAAGGCGAGAAGCAACACAAGGAAGGTGAGCACCATGGCGATATGCACAAATCCGAACACTACGATGGAGAAAAGTACAAATCTGAAGGAGAGAAGCACAAATCGGAGCACCATGGAGGTGAGCACAAGGAAGGAGGGTTGATGAGCAAGATCCATGGTGGTGGTGAGAAAGGTGAGAAGAAGAAGAAGGAGAAGAAGAAGCACGAGCACGGACAGGAGCACCATGGTAAAGACAGCAGCGACAGTGATAGCGATTAGATCGCTCGCTCTATCCTTCTTCCAGTACACTTCTTTCAAGGTAATAGTTATATATGGCTATTGGTTAGATTTGACGTGAATTTGTATTGTATTGTATTGTATGTATATACATGTATGTAGATTTTAGAAATGTTATTTGGATACAAAACGAGTAAAAATGAATGTGTAAGATTTGATGATATGATATGATCTTGCTTGCTTTTGTTATGGGTTTTATTGAATGTTTTGGTGGACGCAGTGTGAGTCATTTAAATCGTAGCTGTTTACTCGGACCTGTGGAGGGCGCTATCACAGCACCCTGCTGTGACATGCCGGTTGTTTTATTTTGATCATTCCAACTGTCTTGGTTCGTCGGATATATCATCTATATAAAAAAATAAAATTAATTGACTTGAGCTTCATGATCAGATTATTTTTTTTTTTTTTTGATTGAGAAAGAAAAATTTTATTGAGATCAAAAAGAAAGTTACAATAAGATCATATCATAATTATTTTTAAAAAAAATTATCAAAATTATGCTAATTATACTTTTTAAAAAAACTGATCTTGTTATGAGATATCTATGTCTAATTGGTTTGATTTTTTTTTAATTTTTTTTTGTGAATGATCCACTCGGCGTATTGAGAAAACGGCCCACGAGCTCACAGCACACAGCCGGCTCCTCAGTTCCTGTTTACTTTACAAATGTATTTGACTTTATTTCACTCTAACAAATAAGAGTTTTAGAAATTAAATATTTTGGTCTTTAAAAATAAAAATTTTGTTACAAAAAGTATTTAGAGACTAATTTTTATCGTCACAAGAATAGTCGCTAAAAAATCGTTCCGAAAAATCCAAAACAAAATTTTTAGCGACAAAATTTTAAAAAAGTAACAAAATTTAAAAAATGTTACTAATAAAAAAACTTTTAAAGAGAAAATAATTTAAAAGGGGTTATTTTTTGAGACAAAAAATTTGGTCTCAAAAGGATAATAATTCATCACTAATGTCTAATTTTTGTTGTTAAAAATATAATAACGGCATTTTTCGTAATAAAAATATTTGATTCATAAAAAATAATTTTGTCCCTAAATTTTGATCTGTAAAATCTTAATTTTTTACAGTGTTTTATTATATATATATATATATATATGTCAATAGTAATACCTTTTATTTTTATTTTTATTATTTTATTTTTATCTTTGTGATCTTCTATGCCTCTCATGTTCGACCCTAAAAGGATTGAATTTGTAAATTTTGTCACGTTATTGTGGCTCCCTCTAACCTTTTTCATTATGAAGAAAAGAAAAGGTTTACCCAACTATCCACTTTTTATATGAATTTTTTTTATAATAAACACCCTTTATTATATTATCTTATGATATTTGATTATGAATTATTTTGACGTTAGTTATAATTTTATTATTATTTATTGTGATTGTGATGTATCTATTGTAATAATTATTTTAGTTATGATTGAAAATATATATAATATTTGATTAAAATCATTATTTATTTTTTAATTATAACAAAAAATAATTTAATTAAATTTCGTACCTTGTCTATTGGTATTCAGGATGTATATAGTAGCATGACCATAATGTGACAATGATATTATTTTATTACATTTTGTATATTATGTAATGTAATGTAATGTGTTACTATATTGTTAATGAGAATCTGTGATGAAATTCGTTAATTTAATACAATAATAACGTATGAGATAATATATATGTGAAATGTGATGCAATGAACTGATTGGCATAGCATTGATTTGTGTGTTGTTATTTCTTCGCAGGTGGGTTTGACTCTGAGGAGAGCTACAAATAAAAGGCAAATAGAGATTGGTGTAGTGGGAGGGGGAGAAATAAAATCCTGCTTTCAATATCTAATAGTGTTATGAGATGTTATCAGTGTGGGTGTGAATGTAATGTCTACATATGATGATATGTGATATATATAAATTAAGAAAAATATTAATGAAATGTTTCTCTTCTGTTTATGGTGATGAAGTAAAGAAGGAATACGCTCATTCAATGGTCCTGATGAATTGTTCGTAATCTAAGGCCTAATAATTAGGTTACATATGATGTGTACACCTTAATGTATGTTGTGTCTGAATATAAATTTGAATAACTATACAGAAAGGAAATGAAAAGATGCTGGGGAAATTTTTTTTTTTTTGAAATAAGGGTGTGTCATATGATATAGGTTTTGTGCGAAAATTTTTTCCGTGTGAATTGCATATCATATGCAATTTCACTATAAAATCATATAAATTTTTATGAATTTACATAAATGATCTCATTAAAATGTGGAAGTTGAATATAAATTCACGTAATTATGTAAGTTTTCATGAATTTACGATAATTTGTATTTAACTTACACATTTTAAAATAAAGATTGGGACCCCCTTTTCCCCCACCCCTTTGACCCCTTTCTTTTTTGATTGGTCACTTTTTTTTTTCTTCTTTTTTTTCTTCTCCTCCAATCACCACCTGCTATATGTGTGTGTGGGGTGGTGGGGATTGAAGTTTGAGGGGGTCTAAATCACTGTTGCACATTAAGTTTGATTCAACTATTTACTAAAATCGAGAACATTATTAATTTTTTCAATTTTAAAATTGAGAATATTTTCAATTTTTTAATTTTTAATTTTTTTTTTGCACATCAATGTTCCATAATCATACTTCTTTAGAGTCATAAATTTTCAATTTTACACAAAAAAAAAATTTCAAATTAAAAAAAGAAGTTATTCTTTTTTTTTAAGCATAAATTCTTTTTAAGTTTATTCAATTTGAAAGTTAGTATTTTAAAAATTTTTGAAAATCAAAATAAATATTAATTTTTTTTCTATTTATAAACAATCATAAATAATCATTATTTGAAATATAATTTTAATTATTAGAAATTCAATAGATTTAAAAATCTAAAACTTTTTAATTAAAATTTAATAAATTATAAATTCATAACTTAGTACGTAAATGTCTTTGATATATTTATTTGTTAATTTTCACCCTAAAAGTAGCAGAGCAGGTGGGACCATTGCGATTCCCATGACTGACACTAGTCATCTTACAACACGCTGGGTACACGCATTGAGGGCATTAAAGTAATTTCATCCCATTCCAAGGATAACGTTCTCTTCTGGTAATTACTTCTCTCTTCTTCCTGCTTTTAGCTTCTATAAATAAGAGCCCTTGGAACTGCATTTCTCTTCACAAATCCAATCGATCATATTCAGATCCCCAATTTCCCATCCATTTTTCTAGCGCGAAAAAAAGAGAGAAAATGGCAGGAATCATACACAAGATAGGAGAGACCCTCCACATCGGAGGCCAAAAGGAAGGCGAGAAGCAACACAAGGAAGGTGAGCACAAGGGAGAGCACCATGGCGATATGCACAAATCCGAACACTACGAAGGAGAAAAGCACAAATCTGAAGGAGAAAAGCACAAATCGGAGCACCACGGAGATGAACACAAGGAAGGAGGGTTCATGAGCAAGATCCATGGTGGTGGTGATCATCATGGTCATGAGGAGAAAGGTGAGAAAAAGAAGAAGAAGGAGAAGAAGAAGAAGCACGAGGATGGACACGAGCACCATGGTCATGACAGCAGCGACAGTGATAGCGATTAGATCGCTCGCTCGCTTTATACTTCTTCCCCTACACTACTTCGAAGGTAATATATATATATATACACCCATATATATGCATATATGTTAAATTTGATGTGAATTTGTATCGTATGTATATATATATATATAGATGTAGAATTGTTATTTGGATACAAAACGAGTAAAAATGAATTGTGTAGTATTTAATTATATGATCTTGCTTGCTTTTGTTGTGGGTTTTATTGAACGTTTTGGTGGACGTAGTGTGAGTCATTTAAATCGTAGTTGTTTACTCGGATCTGTGGATGGTGACTACTAATTCTATCGATTTTATTTTGATAATAAAAAATAAAATAATTGACCTGAGCTTCCTAATCGGATCATATTTTATTATTTTTATCGGCAATTTTTTTTTTTTTTTTTTTTTCAGAACAAAAAGAATTTTACAAAGAAAGTCACAGCACACAGCAGGCTCCTCAGTTCCGACTTTTTTTTTTTTTTTTTAAGTGTACAACTTACTCCTTATACTTACGTTTTTTTTGTTTGCTGTCCTGTTTTATGTTTACACCTTCTATTTACACCTTTTGTGTTGGTTGCATATGGTTTGTAGCCTTAAGGGTTGCACACCATAACAGCACCTATTATATATATATATATATATATGTCAATAGTTTTGAAAATAAAATTTAATGATAAATATCATTTATTATTATTTTTATTTTATTTTTATTTTTATTTTTGTGGTCTTCTATACCCCTCATATTCGACCCTAGAAGGATAACCTTTTTCATTATGAAAAAGAAAAGTCAAACCCAACCATTCACTTTTTATATGAAAAATTTTATAATAAATACTCTTTTATTATATGATCTTGTTATGGTATTTAGGATATTTGATTATAAATTATTTTGATGTTAGTTATAATTTTATTATTTATTTATTTTCTATTGGTACACAGGATCATAATGATGTGGCAAGGATATTATTTTATTACATTTTGTATGTTGTGTAATGTAATGTGTTACTACTTATTGTTAATGAGAATATGTGATGACACTCATTTATTTAAGGGAAATGATATATCTTTTAAAAATAGAATTTTAAATAAAACTTTATACACTTTAGTAAAAAAATGAAATTAAAAAAAAAAAAAAAACACAAACATCACTATTGTTGTGGAGTCTATTCCCATTATCATTAAAAAAAAAAAAAAAAAAATTAATAGAATTCTTAATTATTTTTCTTGATTTAATACAATAATAACGTAAAATGTGGTGCAATGAACTGATTGGCGTAGCATTCGTTTGTGTTGTTATTTCTTTGCAGGTCGGTTTGACTCTGAGGAGAGCTACAAATAAGAGGCCAATAGAGATTGGTGTGGTGGGAGGGAGAGAAATAAAATCTTGCTTAGTGTTATGAGATGTTATCGGTGTGGGTGTGAATGTAATGTCTACAGATGATGTGACATATATAAATTAAGAAAAATATTAATGAAATGTTTCTCTTCTGTTTATGGTGACGAAGGAAAGAAGGAATACTCTAATTCAATAGTGCTGATCAATTCCTTGTAATCTAAGGCCTAATATTTAGGTTGTATATGATGTGTAACTCTTAAGTATTGCATGCTTTACGTTGTGTTTGATTAGAGAATTTGAGAAGAAATTTAGAAACAAAAAGAAAAAAAGTATGTAAAATTTTGTGAAATGTAGGTATATTTTATTTATATTTCATATATTTTTCTTTCTAAATCTCTTTTTAAATCTCCTAACAAAACATATTATTAATTTTATGCCTAAATCATAAAATTGGATAGCTATTTAGAAAGGAAATGGGAAGATGGTGGGGAAAAGTTTTTTTTTTTTTTTAATAACTCGGCATCCAGTCCTATGAACAGAATAAATTTGGGAGTCTAATCTTATCGTCTACCAGTGAGGGCCCATTTATAAAGTTGGGGTAAAGTCTGTATGTACTAGTCTTAAGAAATTGTTTTAGAGACGGGGTCATTGCTATGCTAGAGGCACAACAATTTGAAGTATATTATGAGTTTATTTTTATGATCCGAAATGTTCATTTTGTAGGATTTGTTGAGTATTTTATGCCTATCAAAAATTATATTAATCGAATATCAATAATTATATGATCGAATTACATATTTTTTATGCTATTTCTCAACAAAAAAAAACAACTCATTATTTATTTTTTTGGTTATTAATATTCGATTAATATGATTTTTGATATTTGATAGGCATAAAATATTTAACAAATTTTACAAAATGAAAATTCAAATCATAAAAATAAGTACATAATACACCTCAAATTGAGATATAACAGTCCCTATTGTGTTTTTAACACAGTGATCTCATTTCCAATTTGTTTTGCAACCTGTGCTAAGAAATTGTTTATATTTAAGAGGGGGCACATCGCCAGCCCTTAGGATTGGTGGGGAAAAGGTTTCACCCACCACTTCTCTTTCTTTTTTATATTCCTATTTAAATCTATGATTAATGGTAAAGAAATTTATCATTTGAGAAATAGTGCCCATTGCATAATTTTTTTTTCCGAATCTCATATCTCATCAACTTTATTTAAGAAAAAAAAAATAAAAAAGATAAAATAAAATAAAATGTTAAATGTCTTTTGTTCCCTTCTGTTTTGAATGATTCTGTTCAAAGGGAAGGGCAAAGAAGAAGGAAAATAATAAAGGAAAAGAAAATTTCAAGAGAAAAGGAAAAACAATGAGGAAAATAAGAAAGAAATCAAGAAAAAGAAAACACAAAAAGGAAAAACATTCTCAAACCTCTTTTGTTAGATTTTTATAATTGACAATTTCGTTTAACAAAATTTCGTTCAGTTGTAACTTTATTCACTCTTATATTTCAATGAGGATATGAGTATTTAGATACAAATATAATCCGAAATGTACCTATATAGTGATATTGAGGTTTTTATATTTGCCACTTCATTGACTATGTACGGGGATTAAGTTGTTTGTCAAAGTTGTTTGATTGCTTGAGCGGCCATTTGTGCACTTGAGCGGTGAATAGGAGTATCTAGTATTTTTGCCTGCAAATTGAACTTTTGAGAAGCAAGTTTTATCGCTCGAGCAGTGTAATGTGCGCTCGAGCAATCGGCCTATATGTTTTGCACTGTCTTTACTCACACCGCATGAGTGATGAAGGGTGCGCTCGAGTAACCTTCGCGATCCTATTTTCTATAAAGTGTGCCATTCGCTATTTTTAGGGTTTAACCCGTCCAGATTTTTAGAAAGAAAGAAAAAGCAAAGTGTGATATATTGGAGTGTATTTTATAAGTATTTCCTTAATAATTTGAGACTGATCAATGAATCAACAAACTTTATATTGATATCATCAAGGGGTTTGTCTTTATATTTTATACACAAAGAGAAAGGTGTTCTTCAGTGGGTTCCAGGAAACTTGGACGTGAAGCTTTGATGAATTTCAGAGTGGCTCATCGTCATTGATTTGATATCGGTGTTGTTGATTCAATATTGGGCAAAGCAGTTCCATGGTGAGACGGTGTTGGAAGAGGCACATCAGGCTTGGTTCAATTCGGGTGTAGATTCGCTAAATAATTGAGAGTAATATTTTGTAATTCGTTTTTGTCTTCTTAGTGG
Source organism: Camellia sinensis (assembly GCF_004153795.1). Classification (NCBI taxonomy): domain Eukaryota; kingdom Viridiplantae; phylum Streptophyta; class Magnoliopsida; order Ericales; family Theaceae; genus Camellia; species Camellia sinensis. The sequence continues at coordinate 125,965 of NW_021029156.1, read as the reverse complement.
ATTGTTTTGTAGTTTTGGGCCGTAGTTTTTTTTATCACAATTGGAGGTGCTCTAATTGTGTTTTTCTTTTTTTTTTTTTTTACGTTAAATCGTTGTATCGATTTATTTTTGATTGTTTAGAATTGTTATTCATTGTTTAAAATTGAAATATAATCACAAATTAATATCTCCGAAATATTAAATTTTTCATATTTTTTTGGGACTTTAAAACTACGAGGGAAATGACAAAAAATTGGGTGAAAATTAATTTGATGGAAAAAAGGAGGAATAATTTATAAACTTCAGAACTTTTTTTCGTTCATATTCATATTGCAAGAAAGTATTGTAGAGAATATGATTCTACATGGAGTATGTTTTGCACAAGCATCGTGCGTTTAGGAACACTATATATATATATATATATTGGGGTTGATTTAGTGTGGTTTATACATATTTTTTTGATATTTATTTTGAGAGATTATGTAGTGTAATTTTTATTTATTAGGTTGAAATAATTTAAATAAATGGAAAAAATTGTTATCTTAAAGAATGAGTGAGGTGTTTTTTATTTTTATATTTGATTGTTAACTTTTAACTAAAGCTAATAATAAATTGTATTAAATAGTTTCAATGAGCATGAGCATGGAGGATCCCTCTTTTATTGCAAGTATGAGCATGAATCTATGTAAATAATAGATAACCCTCCTGCATTTGCAAATGAAGATACGCATGGGGACGGAGTGCCTCTATTTATACACCAACTTTCACCTCAAGACACACCATTTTAAAAAAAAAAAATATAATTACAATTATATCCCTCAATCAAATATCTAAATTACCCTCATCATCTTTCATGAAATCCTAACAGCCGTGGTCACCACCACCACCGCAACTCCTCCATCTCTCTCTCATCTCTCTTCCTCTTCTCTCTCTACAACTTCTCACTACCTCAATTTTCAGCCTTTCCAAACCACCTCCTTCCTCAACCAAAACCACTGTACCACTCCCATTTTACCTAATCACACCAATACCAATACCAATTTCATTCTCACCATCAAAGTCCTCGCCTTTGATCGCATTACCTCTCTCTCACTCTCGCTGCCTTGGATCTCTCTCCAATGCTCATTACCACAATGACAGGGTCAATCTTCACATCTTCATTGACCACTTCAAAATCACGAACAATTTAACTAATAATTTTGATGCAAAACTGAGTGAATCGCATCAACTTCTGGATTTTGTTGATGGGTTTGTTTGGGAATTCGGTGAAAAATTGGTGCTTTACTGGATTGGAAATGTAGGGTTGCAAGCGCTGTGCTTTCAAAGTCCTCGCCTTTGATCGCATTACCTCTCTCTCACTCTCGCTGCCTTGGATCTCTCTCCAATGCTCATTACCACAATGACAGGGTCAATCTTCACATCTTCATTGACCACTTCAAAATCACGAACAATTTAGCTGATAATTTTGATGCAAAACTGAGTGAATCGCGTCGACTTCTGGATTTTGTTGATGGGTTTGTTTGGGAATTCGGTGAAAATTAGTGCTTTACTGGATTGGAAATGTAGGGTTGCAAGCGCTGTGGTTGGAGTTATGGTAGCCGAGTTCGGATGACGAGTTTGCCTTTGTTGTGGAAAATGATTTGGAGGTTTCACCTCTGTATTACGGATTTTTGAAGGGTTTGATTGTTAATTATTACTATAATGCTTCCAATTTTAGTCATTCAATCTATGGGGTATCGCTATAGTGACCAAGGTTTGTTCCAGGGGCAGAGACAGTGCCAGTGAGGAAGAAAGGAGGGGACTGGTGAGTGGCGGTACCGGTGACGAAGAAGAGAGGAGAAGAGAGAGGGACTACACCATCACCGTCGACGGAGTTGGGTTACAGGTGGTGGTGGGGGTGTGTGACTAGGGATAAAAATAGAACATTATGGTGCATATTAAGCAAATTTATTATTATTAAATTACTAGAAGTGTGCCTTGAGTAGTGGTGTGTATTGAAATGAAAGATGGTGGGTAAATAGAGGCACCCATGGGGACGTGAGCTTAAACATGTATATTTTTTTATAATCTGGTATCTAATTCATTTTATGTGCATTTTGACTAAATTTCTGGATCTTGTAGTTAATGACTGGACAAACTTTTAGTGACCTCAAGATTTAAGATATTTGGCTTTTGTGAGTTTCGAATTTAGAATCTCTTAAGTGGGTAGCCCTTTGGGTGGTAAGCCCTTTCACTAAGCCAAACCCATTGGTTGGCAAGTGGGCCTATATGAGTCACATAGATGGGCTGGGCTCAGTGGGGAGGATTAGTCCATCAGTCAAATTATCAGAAGAGGCCTTGGCCCTAGTGTTAGAGGGATTCTATTTGTCTCAGTATTTCTAATTTAAATTTATAAATTTTAATTCTTATTATATCTTAATATGAATTCAACACCTGACAAGTAAGCCCATTCAATGTTAAAAGTCCAACGAAAGTTTGATCAACATAGTTGGTAACTGGTATACTAGTCTAGTGTTGGTAGAGGCTTAAGGTCATGGGCTGCTCTATAGTGCCAAAAATTGAAGTGTAGGGACTAATTTTATGAGGATTAAAGTGAAATTTTACTCAAATTAAAAAGATTAATGATGTAATCTACCTTTTATTTCTCTCTCTCTCACACGCAAATTGGGGTAAAAATATTCATTGGGATCTCTCTTTTATGGTTTTCAAAAAATTGTTTTAGATTTGTTTTCTTTATTTTATTGGTGGGAGTGTATTGACAAAAAAATGTATTTCAAGGGGTAAGATAATTGTGTCAAAAAGAGTGAAAAACAAGTTTGTACAATAGCTATTTTATATTAGATATGTTGTTATATGATAAAATTTAGATCATCTGTGACTAACTTATGAAGTTAATTGTAAAATGTATTTTATATGTTTAACTAATTTTAAAAACAGAAATGAGACTGTGTTTGGTTTTAATTTTTTGAATTTAATAATTTAAAAATTGAGTTTTATTTATTTATTTTTTAATTTTTTGTTTTTGTTTTTGTTTATAGTTAATATTTTTAAAATTTTAAGTAATTTAAAATTTTTTTTTTAAATATACCTTACTTAGATGTATCTAAAAAGTAAAATATTTGTGAAAAAATATTTTAAAAAGGGGTGAAATATCAATAAATCTTAAATAGTGATTTTATGACCGTTTGGTCATCCTTTTTTTTTTTTTCTCATATACCTAAAGATCTCATTCTAATGTAAATTATATAAATAGCCAAAATGTGGGTTTTCTCATAATATTGAAATTACTAAACGTGACACTTCAAAAAAACTCATTAGTGTACTTTTTTCAAACGTAACACTTCAATACAACACTCTAAAAATGTAATAATCCAATGTAACATACTAAATAAAATTTTAGCGTATTTTTTTCAAACGTAACACTTTAATCAATGTAATGCACAAAAACTTCTTACCCAAATGTAACACTTCAATGTAACACACTAAAAAACTCTTTAATGCACTTTTTCCGAACGTAACACTTCAATTAATGTAACACAGAAAAACTCTTTAATATATTTTTCTCGAACGTAATAACGTAACATTTTATAAAATTTCTTAGTGTATTTTTTTCAAACGTAACATTCTAATAAATGTAACATACAAAAACTCCTTAGTGTATTTTTTCTAAATGCAACACTCAAATATAACATACTAAAAAATTTGTTAGTGTACTTTTTCCAAACGTAACAGTCTAAAAAAACTCATTGGTGTTTTTTTTGCTTAAACGTAATACTTCAATCAACGTAACACACAAAAACTTCATAATGTACTTTTTTTTCAAATGTAGCACTCTAATGTAACACCAGAAAACCACACTACAGAAATGTAGATTTCTACGCTCGACAACCAACACTTCAGCCAACAATTCCTTCAAAAAGAATCTTTCACACCTCACATTTCCATTTCTATCCCACAAAATGAATTAGAAAATTAGAAAAATGAATCATACAAAGGCATTCATTTAAAATCAAATGATACCAAATCAAATAAATACAACTTTTCAAAATAAAAAGAACTAATTGATTCATGAAAAAACTATGGATTAAATGGATCAACATTCCCCTACATGGGATTTATGGGTAAACTTGATAAATTTTCCTTTAAAAAAATTAATAAATATACAAGAATACGAAAATTGTACTGATTTTTTTTTTGTTGATATTTTTGGTATTTAGTGAATTTTTTAAAGATTTTTCTCACAAATATTATATTTTTTAAGTGTATTTATGTTAAGTGTATCTAAAAATTGAAAAGATGTTTAAAATATTAAAAAAATTCAGTGATAACAAAAAAATACGAAAAAGAAAAAGTTTTAATTTTCTAAAATGTGAAATTAGAAAACTCAAACCAAATTATGTTTCCTATATAATGATACTAAATAAAATAATTCAAAAATGAAATCCTACTTCAATTGTGTGAAGTAACGATTATTTAACTTAACATGTGATTGCACAATAACCCAATAAAATGTTTATTTTGTAATTAAATTTATAATCTAACTTTAGAGAATCTAAATTATATATTATATAATTTTGTTTTTTATTTTATTTTTATACCTAAACTCATTATCTAAATACAACTAAAAGCGGCCAAATCCATGAATTTGTATTTGGATATTTATTACCACATGTCGAAGTGTTAGCAGTTTCTCAGTCTTACTTAGAAGTATAATGGCGTGCGCATATTCAATGGTTGTTAAAATTGGAAAAAAAAATAAAAATTACAAATTTTTACTTAAATTTGATTTGGATAGTTACATGAGGTAAGAAGTTACTGACAATTACACGAATTTGATTTGAGTAGTTACTTGAGGTAGGAAGTTTCAGGCAGCTACACAAGGATATTTTGAAAAAACTAAAAAACATGTGACAATTTATTGTCCGAGAATATTTTCAGTAAAATTAATTAATAGTGAATAATAAATAAAATAAAACAAACTTACAATTTTTTTGAAGATCAAATTATTGAATGAAATTAAGATTGAGGCCAGTGTATGGACACTGTGTCTTTAAGACAGAATAACGCCCTCTCCACTGATGCTCGAGATTAATAGGCGTTCTGTTTCCAGGATACAGCAATCACCACACACAGAATTTGCACTAACTCTATATTTACAGCGAATTAGAATATGTGCTTTATACTCTCTCAAACTTAAACTCCAAAAAATAAAAATATAATGTAAGATGAACAGAGGAGGTGGAAACTAGAAGTTTGAATTTTCTTTTTCTAATTTGATCATCATAACCTGGATGGAGGATTGCCTTAATATAGGCAATGGAAAACCCTTTCGGAAGAGACATGCCTGTTGAAAATTTGAATATGAAATTCAAACCTATTAAGCCGTTGCAAAATTTTGAATATGAATTTCAAAATTTTTTTGTTTACCAACAACTAATTGAAAATACTTTCAAATAATTTTGGCCCAAGAAGATAATAATGGGCCAGCCAAACCCAACTCACACTTTGGGTGTCCTTTGAGACCATGCCCATGGTTCCATTTAGGGCCTTATATCTTTACCAAATTTTTCCTAACTTTCCTATGTGGGACAAGAACAATCAACATGATTTTGTGGAATTTTTTTTTTTTTCCCTTTACCGACATGACTAATGTTCATGAACCTCACTTTGGAGTCAATTTCACATTCACCTATAAATTGTTTTAACTTACTAATTTCATAATCTTCTTCACCACACGGCAACGAATACATTGCTACTCGAACCCTCCAAACCGACTTATGGGTCCTAAAAAATTATTAGCATAAAGTTTCTGAAAAATCAACATTGCAACTATTTTTTCCAACAATCTTCCACATGAATGAAATTGACGAAAAGGACATGCAACAACATGCAACCTGAGACAGTACAGAACTGAAAACATCTTGCATAAGATATGTAGCTTTTGGCCTTGAACCTTCCTTTGTGAAAAACTATCGGGTTTACTGGCTGATCAATGAACTTGATGCCTTGAACTGTTCTGCCGTTAGTATAAACTAAGACAACAGCTTTCACATAGTTTTTTTTTTCATACGTAACTTGGTTCTTTCGGTTGTACCCGTTTTGGCCACGGGCAATACTTGGTTTTCATGAGTGCTCTAAAGAATGTAACCTTAGCATTCTCATAGAACCGGCCCAATTCATTGTCACAACCCAAACCCGCCCCTATGGGTTTAGCACCGTAACCGGCCAGTAATCCGAGATTACCAAAGGCCTGCTTAACAGTAAAACAGTAATACAGAGTACAGGGGCTGGCAGAAGCCAAAACAGTAATTAAAAGATGTCCAATGAGCTGTGACAGTCTGTATGCAAAAAGACTTTTTAAACATATACACATTCAAACCATAACAGTATATACATACATCATATACAGCTATTCAAGTTAGGGACCAAATTCCTAACATAACAGTACAGTAACAGTCTATGCAGTCTATATAAAACAGAGACAAAAAAAAGGGGGAATCTAAAACACCCCGAAGCAGCCTTAGCTTGGCAGCACTTGGAACCTCGTAGTGAGGCACGTTGGTTGGCTTGACAAAAATGGAGTTTAAACCCCACGTCCCTAGCTCCGATTCGGTGCCTGGACACCTACATATATATATATATAAGCAGTGAGCTAAAGCCTAGTGAATAACATATGCATAAAGAGGTTAAGAATGAATATCCTTTTAGTATTGAAAACAGTCATTTATCAGTATATCAGTCATTCAGTTTGTGGCTCATAATTCATGCCATAGCAGTCATTCAGAAACTATAATAGTCATATGTAGTACATCCAATAGCAAAACAGTACAGTAGGTCTTAACAGACCGAACAGTCAGTTGATGGCCATCATATCAGTAAACAGTAATGGTTCCAAACATAGGAACCGATAGAGATCTCTATAACAGTAGCAGTAACAGTTCAGTAACAGTAAATTACTATGGATGCCACGAATACAGTTCACAAATAGGACAAACATTCATTCAGTAAACAGTGTCATTTCATAAAGCAGTACAGTCATTTGTTCAGAAAATAATCTCAATTGAACATATCTTTACAACATTGTTACTCACAGAGCACTGGGCTATAAGCAGCTAGAGCGTCCTCGGATGCCAACCCTACAGTTACAGAATGAACACACACTAAGCTACACAGTTGGGAAATAATAACTTAATCCTTAATTTGTCTCGGTGTGGTTCTACATCAATATCCTTATTAAGATGCCTTAAACTAGGCCTAAGAATACCTAGAATGGAATGAGGATGCAAAGATGCACTTAAAAACACTTTTCAAAATTTTGCTAAAACAGGGTCTCGCTCGAGCGTGGGTTTCCTCACTCGAGCGGACATGCAGACAAAAGGGCTCCGCTCGGACTGTAAAAGTATTGGATGCACGAAATTCACGCTCAACGGGCGCTCGACCCCTGCTCGAGCGTAAGACACAAGTCCTCGCTCGAGCGTGCATTCCCCCGCTCGAGCGGACTGTAAACACATGCAAAGTACTGGATACACGCATTTCCTGCTCGAGCGTTACTTTCCCTGCTCGTGCGGACTGCATGAACTCAGTGTGTACGCTCGAGCGTAGAGTTCCCCGCTCGAGCGTGAGTTCAAAATCTGAAATTTCCAGATTTGAACCTTAAGCTCAAATCAACTTTAAATGCATCAAAATCGATCCTTTTGGGCTAATTTTCTGAAAAACACTTGTAAACTCATAATATGACATGTTTCAAAGATCAATTTGAGAAATTAAAGCCCAAAGGTAGTTCAATTGAACACAAATTCAAGGAAGTTTTCATGAACATGAAGAACAATGCAAATTCAACACATGCATGGGTTCCTAGGAACACCAATGCTACAAAACAAGATCAAATGCAATGTTTAACTTCAAAACATGGTGAGTTCATGGATCAAGACCAAAAATATGAACATGCATAAAGAAATCCTCATGAAACAACTTCAAAACTCAACAATATGAACATGCATGCATGATACAAGCTTCAATTCAACAATTTAAGCCATATCTTGGCTCTAGATTTCAAAATTAGCATGGACCATGCAAGTCACAACTTAAATTCATAAACCAAAGGATGAATATCCTACCTTAGGTCTTTAATTTTAAGTGTGGGAGTCTAATTTTGCAATCTCCTCTTCAAGTCTTCTAAATTCAAGCAAGGTTTCTAGTTGAACCCAATTTCTCCAACATTCTAGCTCTCTCACGTTTTGGTCTTAGAGGAAATGAGGAATGATGCAAGACTAAGCTTTAAACAACATTTGGTGAAGTGGCCCACTAGATGGCAAAAGGGTAATAAACATAACTAGTGTAGTTTAACACTATTTAATCTAATTTAATCATACCAAATCACATTTCAATTAAATATACCATAAAATCACATAAATTCCAATTAGCATAAAACACTAATCAATTTCAAATTTGGCCGCCGATAAGGCCTTCTATTTACAGTTTAAAACATAAAACCTGAACAGATCATTTAACGGTCAACAGATAGAAATGCATTTAAACTAATACACTAAATCAATCAGTTCAGAATTTCAGTCAATCAGTCAGTTAACATGCTTAATCATAGATTAGCACTAATCAGTGGTGAGGGTTGTCACATTCATACTCATATAGGTGATGCTCATTAAAAGTATTCTGCTATATCCCACTTGGTTTTCCAAGATATGAACTTCATTAAAAGTAAAAATTATCCCAATTCTTGCTACATACATCACTTGTTATCATAGAAATGGATTGGAGGTTTTCTCTTTAGTGATGGTCGGGAATCATACTTAATTTGGTTGTCCCTTTGAACCTAGATCTTGGAATCTCCAGTTAGCTAGGTTGGATTGCATTAAGTCAGTTCTTAATTGGTAGGCTTTAATCCCATTCCCCTCGATGATTTCATAACTTGCTCTCTAGTAAAACCTTTTGTTAACGGATCCGCAATGTTATCTCTTGAACTTATATAGTCAATAGAAATAATTCCACTTGAGAGCAGTTACTTAACGGTATTATGTCTACGACATATATGACGAGACTTACCATTATATATATTATTTTGTGCCCTAGCCATAGCTATTTGGCTATCATAATGAATACAAATTGCGGGCACAGGTTTGGGCCACATTGGAATATCTTCCAAGAAATGTCGAAGCCATTTTGCTTCTTCTCCTGCTTTATCTAATGCAATAAACTCGGATTCCATTGTGGACCTGGCAATGCACGTCTGTTTGGACGATTTCCAAGAGACTGCTACACTTCCCAAAGTAAAGACATAGCCACTAGTAGACTTAGAGTCTTTAGTGTCTGATATCCAATTAGCGTCACTGTACCGTTCCAATACTGGTGGATATCTTGTATAGTTCAATGCATAATTACAAGTATATCTTAGATATCTAAGCACTCTAATTATGGCTGTCCAATGATCTTTCCCCGGATTACTCGTGTACCTGCTCAATTTACTGAAAACATATGCTATATCAGGACGTGTGCAATTTATGAGGTACATTAAACTTCCAATTATTCGGGAGTACTCTAATTGTGATACACCTTCACCCATGTTCTTCATTAAATGAAGACTAGCATTCACAGGGGTTTTTGAAAGACGGTTATCATGTTTATTAAATTTCTCAAGAATTTTTTCCACATAATGACCTTGAGATAGAGCATATCCATCAGATGTTCTAGTAATTTTAATTCCTAAAATTACATCTACTACTCCCATGTCTTTCATGTCAAACTTAGTGTTCAACATTCTCTTGGTAGTTTTTATAATTTCATTATTACTACCAATAATAAGAATATTATCTACATATAGGCAAACAATGACATATCCCTTTTCTGTTTCTTTCACATAAACACATTTGTCACATTCATTTATTTTGAATCCATTTGACATCATAACATTGTCAATTTTTTCATGCTATTGTTTTGGAGCTTGCTTTAAACTATAAAGAGATTTTACAAGCTTGCACACTTTCTTTTCTTACCCTGGAACTACAAAACCTTCTAGTTGTTCTGTAACAACCCGAAAATTTAAATAGTCCTTTAAATTTTATATTAGTATTACTTAATTATAAAAGATTTCAAAAAAATAATTTTAACTTTATATTATTATTCGATATTATTTTCTGAGTACTATGATATTTTTATTATATTTTTCTCTATATTTTTCCTAGATCAAAATACATTGAAATACACCATTTTCTATACAATAAGAAAAGCGTGCCCCACAAGCCACTTGCACCCCACGCTTTGCCCATATTTATAGATGTGCAGTAGCTCTTTCATCCTCACCATTCCAAAGCTCTCTCATCCTCTCTCTCTCTCTCTGCTCTTTAGTGTTTCCTTTATATAAATAATACTTTGAGTTAGTATGGAATATCTAGTGGGTCACAGTGAGCGAAAGGTAAACGATGGAATTAATTTTAAGGTGAGTTATATTATATCTTGAGTTACCATAATATATTTTACGTAAGTTTTGACTTACCATATTTATTTTATACAAGTTATGTTTTATAAGTTATTATAAATTATATTAATATTTCGATTACATAGATTTTTTCCTGACCCCTATTTGCTAAAATGAAACCCATGGATATGTTTGTTTATATTTTGAAGAATATTTGACTATAACCTTATAAACAATTATGTTTTGTAAGTACCACTACGGGAGTCCCACGCCTTGGGGGACTTAAATAACTATTGGCCCCTGTTTGACCACTTTGTGGTCCCCTGTTTGTTATGGATCCAGTGACCCATGTTCTGATTGTCACTCCAGTGACCCCTGTTCTGTTCCGTACCGTGGTTATAGTTATTTACGTAATTTTTGCATTATATGTCAAATGATTTCTGTATTATATATTTTGTACTTTAATATCAAACTTTGTTTAGCCCAATAGTTATCCATGGTGAATTTTATACCCTTACCCTTTTAGTATAATATTTCTTACTCTGCCATGTGCTTATAGTTGTTTACCATTTTCAGGTGACATGTCAGGGCCAGCATGTGGGGTAGGCACAAAGCACTTGTAGACATAATTCAGGTCTGACAATTTAATTAAATAGAAGCTCCAATGATTATTTTAGACCCTCAAATATTATTTTCGCTCGCGTTTATTTATTTGTTCGAGAATTGGCGGAGGTAACTTTAATTACTGGCCATCACGATTCTTAACCCTTGGGTACGGGGAGCGGGTCGTGACATGTTCCATGTAGATTTCTTCATTAAGATCTCCATTTAAAAATGCAATCTTAACATCCATTTGATGTATTTCAAGATTGTATAAAGCCGCTATAGTAATTAACATTCTAATGGATGTTATTCTTGTTACAAGCGAATAAGTGTCAAAATAATCTATTCCCTTTATTTGCCTATAACCTTTAACTACAAGTCTTGCCTTGTATTTCTCAATTGATCCATCAAGTTTCATTTTTCTCTTGAATATCCATTTATATCCAAGAGGCTTACATCCTGGTGGAAGATCTATCAATTCCCAAGTATGATCCTGTAAGATGGAGTCAATTTCACTATTAATAGCTTCCTTTCATAAAGGAGCTTCTGACGTGGACATGGCTTCCTTAAATGTTCGAGGCTCATTTTCCAGTAGATAAGTCAAGAAGTCAGGACCGAAGGATTTACTAGTCCTAGCTCTCTTACTACGTCTAGGTTCTTCATCATTTGTTCCTTCTTAATTATCCTTAATCTGTCCTTGACTATGATCAAATATACTTTCATAAGAACGTTTAAGAGAATTTGACTCTTGTACTGATTCACAAGGAAATATATGTTCAAAGAAAGATGCATTTCTTGACTCGATTATAGTATTGGCATGCACGTTTGGATTATCACTTTTGTATACTAAAAATCGATAAGCACTACTATGATGTGCATATCCTATGAATATGTAATCAATAGTTTTAGGTCCTATTTTGACCCTTTTAGGATCGGGAATAGCCATCTTAGCTAAACACCTCCACACTTTCAAATATTTGTAAGAAGGATCTCTACCTTTCCACAATTCATATGGAGTTTTAAGAATCTTCTTGTGAGGTATTTTATTCAAAATATAATTTGCGGAAAGAATTGTTTTCCCCCACAAGTTTTGGGGTAAACCTGAGCTAATCAACATGGCGTTCATCATTTCTTTCAATGTACGATTTTTTCACTCAGCAACTCCATTTTGTTGTGGTGCATAAGGCGCAGTAGTTTGATGAATGATTCCAAGTTGTGAACATAATGTTCCAAAATGAGCATCATATTCGCCACCTCGATCACTTCTTAATGCCTTAATCTTCCTGCCAAGTTGATTTTCAACCTCAGATTTATATTCAATGAATTTTTCTAAGGCTTCATCATTGCTTCGTAATAAATATACATAACAGTATCTCGTGCTATCATCAATAAAAGTGATAAAGTACTTCTTGTCCCCTCGTGTTTGAACAAATTTCAAATCACAAATATCACTGTGAATTAAATCCAGTGGCTCAGTACTTCTTTCAACGGAATTAAATGGTGCCTCAGTAAATTTTTCCTCAACACACAATTCACATTTATGATTTGAGTTAATAGAAAAATTAGATAGATAGTCCAAGTGAATTAATCTACGCAACGAATCATAGTTAACATGTCCTAATCTACCATGCCATAAATGAGAATACTCAAACAAATAAGCAGAAGATGTGGTGTTCTTATTAATACTAGGAATTACAGTCAGTACATTCATTTTGAATAACCCATCACACAGATATCCCTTCCTTACATAAACACCATCCTTACACAAAACAAGTTTATAAGAAACAAAAACCAATTTAAAACCATTCTTGCTTAGCAATGATTCAGACACCAAGTTTTTCCGAATTTTTGGAACATGCAAAACATTGTTAAGCGTTAGCTCCTTGCCCGAAGTTATCTTGAGCACAATCTTCCTTTGTCCTTCAACTTTTGCAGTAGAGGAGTTTCCCATGAAGAGCTACTCGTCATCCTTAACTTGTTGATATGTAGTAAACATTTTCTTATTTGCACACACATGTCATGTTGCCCCGGTGTCTACCCACTATTCCTTGGAGTTTGATCCCATAGATTTACTTCAGACACAACCGCTACAAGGTTCATCTTAGTCACTTCATTGGACAAAGTCTCCAATTCAGTTATGTGTGCCTGTTCATACTTCGTCTTTTTGGAAGGATCTTGTTGATCTTTGCGATTTCGACAATCTTTGGCCCGATGTCCTACCTTGATGCATACAAAGCACTTTCCCTTGAACTTTATAGATCCAATCTTAAAACTACCAGTATTTTGTTTAGAGTTTTGCCTAGGGCGCTGTCTCTTTTTCTCCTTTTGTCCTTGCTCCAATATGTTAGCCTTTGCTTTGAAAATAAATCCCGGATTTCTTTTCTTATCTGCATCACGGTTATCTTCCTCAATTCGTAATCGAACAATCAAGTTTTCTAACTTCATTTCCTTGCGTTTGTACTTCAAGTAGTTTTTGAACTCTTTCTAAGATGGTGGTAGTTTCTCAATGATAGCTGCCGCTTGGAAAGATTCGCTCAAACTCATACCTTCTGCATAAATTTCATGTAAAATTAATTGAAGCTCTTGGACTTGACTAATTACAGCCTTTGAGTCCACCATCATGTATTCAAGAAAATAGCCAACCACATATTTCTTGATTCTCGCATATTCCGTTTTGTATTTCTTGTCCAAGGATTCTCACAATTCTCTAGCCGTTTGTAATGGACTATACACGTTATACAACGTGTTGTCCAATCCATTCAAAATATAGTTTTGGCACAAAAAATCAGAATGCTTCCATGCCTCAACTACGACAATTGCTTGCCGATCAGTATCGTCTTCGCTTAAGGTGGGTGTATTCTCTTTGACAAATCTTGCCAAATAAACTCTGTCCCATTGAATTTTTCCGACTTTTCAATATGGTTTACCGAGACAGTGGTAGGAAGTGAAATAATCACAGGAGAAGGAACCACGACAGATGCAGATGTTGGGTTTGCATTCCCAGCACTGAGTACAGTCTCAGTTGCCATTTAAATGTTCTACTTTTTGATTCAACAAAACAACAAAACCAAATAACTTCACAATAAGAAAGTAACTAAGATAAAAGAACCTAAAAATCCAGGAAATCAATAACTGATAAAATAAAACAAAACAAAAACGATGCAGACAACACTACAATATATATATATTTATATATAAAAATAAAGTCATTATGTTTTGTTACACTTAACAAACAAACAGAGGCACGTATGAACAAAATATAAAAACTACATATATATACCAAGCAACAGATTCAAGCAATATATTAATATATGAAATATAATCTAAGAAACAACCTGAAGTGCAATATAAAGAAACCATAAAGTGTTTGATCTGGGCAAGCCACAAACAAAGTGCACCAAACCAAATAAATAAATAATGGTGGTCCACAAATGACGTTTCACCAAAAAACAACCTTTTTTTTTATTATTTTTATTTTTATTATGCGTTTGAAAAAGAAATTGGACAAACAGATTCAAACAGACACGACTATAATATATATGTATATCTAATATAATTCACAATGTTAACAAAAAATACAACCCGAAATATTTAACTTATGGATTAAACCAGGAAATACAGAATTTACAGTATGAAGTTTTGTATTAAAACAGAACAGAAAAACAGTTTAAAAACACACTATTCAGAACCAGCAAATTAAAATTGTGTATAGATAATAAATAAATAAATAAATACATTCAGTATTATACTATAACACAAAAGCAGAAAAGAAAAAGAGACGCAATATAAACAGTAACTGTATATACTGTATTTGAACAATATTGAAACACAATATAGATAATTAATTTAACCGATACATAAATCTGAAATGATTATTCTGTCTTAAAATTGTTGGAGAATATTTTCGGTAAAATTAATTAATAGTGAATAATACATAAAATAAAACAAATTTACAATTTTTTTGAAGATCAAATTATTGAACGAAGTTGAGATTGAGGTCAGTGTATGGACACTGTGTCTTTAAGACAGAATAACGCCTTTTTCACTGGTGCTCGAGATTAATAGGCGTCCTGTCTCCAGGATACAATAGTCACCAGACACAGAATTTGCACTAACTCTATATTTACAGCGAACCGGAATATGTGCTTTATACTCTCTCAAACTTAAACTCTAAAAAATAAAAATATAATGCAAGATGAACAGAGGAGGAGGAAACTAGAAGTCTGAATTTTTTTTTTTTCTAATTTGATCATCGTAACCTGGATGGAGGACTGCCTTAATATAGGCAATGGAAAACCCTTTCGAAAAGACATGCTGTTGGAAATTTGAATATGAAATTCAAACCTATTGAGCCGTTGCAAAATTTTGAATATAAATTTCAAATATTTTTTGTTTCCCAGCAACCAATTGAAAATACTTTTAAATAATTTTGGCCCAAGAAGATAGTAATGGGCCAACCCAACCCAACTCACACTTTGAGTGTCCTTTGAGACCATGCCCAAGGTTCTATTTAGGACCTTATATCTTCACCAAATTTTTCCTAAATTTCCTATGTGGGACAAGAACAATCAACACGATTTTGTGGAACTTTTTTTTTTTCCTTTACCAACATGACTAATGTTCATGAACCTCACTTTGGAGTCAATTTCCCATTCATCTATAAATGGTTTGGACTTACTAATTTCATAATCTTGTTCACCACACGACAATGAACACATTGCTACTCGGACTGTCCAAACCGACTTATGGGTCCTAAAAAATTATTAGCATAAAGTTTTCGAAAAATCAGCACTATAACCATTTTTTCCAACAATTATACCAACTCAAAGTGTAGACTTATGGTTGGGTAACTCTTTTTGTAATGTGAGGTCTCAGATTTAACTCATATAGAGAGGAGATTAATACCCTTTGTAGTGGTATTTATTTGTATGTAAGTAGTAGTGAAGTAGTTGTTGGGCTTAGATTTTGTTGATTTTCTAGCTATTGTAGGTGATTTTATAGCTATTGTGGAATAGTAATCTATTTGATGATGTGGTATTTCTCATACTTGTAATTACTCTTCTATCAATTGAGGGGGCAAAAAAAGTATAAGTTTTATATAATAATTAGTTGGTGAATATATATTGTGTGTCACTCAAGTGATAAAGATGTTGTTTTTCAAACCAAAGGTTTTGGGAAACTTTATTTTATTTAATCATGAATATTAAAGAACCTCTGGTGAAGCAAAGAGGGCGCTCTTACTTCTCTATGAGAAAAAGAAACACCTAACAAACCTCCATAACTTGGGGGAATATAATGGAAAAGATAATTTGGTTTGAGAAAAGGACATTTGAAAATATAAGAAGGTTAGCTTGCAATATGTTTTAACTCCAAGGAATATTCTAATTCCAATATATCCTAATTCGAATAAACTAACTGTGATAACCCAAGTTGTACTATGCTAAATTATGTATGTGATTATGTGTTTGATATGAATTTGCATATTTAAGTGTGTGAATTATGTGATTTTGAAAATTATATCTATTGAATGTAGGAATATCTGTTGCAATTACAACTTTGAATGAAAATTGAAAGCCTTAGAGGCGCCAGGAACCAAAACTGACTTCATATTTGTGTTTAGTATGATTTTTAGAGCTTATTGTGAAATTTTGTAAAATTACGATTCGTAATGATTTAATTAAGTTCAATAAGCCTAATATGTATATAGCTATCTTGAATTCATCTTGTTGAGAGCTTTGCTAGAGAAAGTTAGAGAGAGAGGAAGAAGAGAAGCTAGAGATTTGAAAGAGATTCAAGGGGAAACTCCTAGATTTCAGTGAAGGTATGAAAATATACCTAGAATCTTGGTAAATAACTCATCTTTTGTTTGAAATTAAGAAGAATTGGAAGATTCAACACCTAAAAGAGCTAGGGTTTTGAAGTTAGAGTAAACTCAAGAAATGGAGCATTAATCTCTTTAACTTTGCTTGAGTTGAGTCCAATCTTGTAAATACTTCATGAAATAAGCTCTAGATTGTTTATACAACAAAGGTTTGTGTAGAGATCATCCATGTTTATATGTATTTTGAGCTTGATCATGTAATTCATGAACTTATGAAAAAGATGAGACCTTGAATTTGATATTAAAGCAAGATCAATGTGTTTGAGTTGACATTACACTTGAATCATGTTAGTATATTATGTTTTTGAGTTAGTTTTGCATGAATTTGGGCTTGGAAATGAGTATGGAAGTTTACACTTTGTGCCATTTTTGGATTGGGTTGAATTATCCAGAACCACACGCGCGACCAAGAGTCCTACACGTGCGGAACACAAGTTGGAATAGGGGCTCGTACACTGCTTTAATTAGTCGTACGGCCCTAGGTGTGGCACCTTCCGCACGTGCGGAAAACAGGGGAAAACCCTATATTTTTCTGTTAAATTCTTCGACCCTTTGAATCTGTTTATGAGTATGTTTTGACCCTCCTCAATGCCTAAAGATGAATGAAAAACGAACAAATCGTAAAACGAATAAATAAAGGAAAAGGCTAAGAATTGAATGAATTGTTTACTGAATTTGTATATGTGTTATGTTGTGTAGGTCACCTACACAACATCACTGTGAGTAATAATATTGTAAAGATATGTTCGCAATCACTTATTTTGAGCCATGAACAGTGACTTATTCCGATACTATATTTTGACTAAAATGAATAGGTTTCATGAATGTTATGTGGCATATGCAATGTAGACCTAAGGTCGTTTTGTTATATTATAATATGTTGCCATTATGTGGGCCTAAGGTCGTTTTGTACCATGTGCAGGCTTAAGGCCGTTCTTTTAATGACATGAAAACATATGATTGGACCTGAGGTCGTTCTGAATAGCTATTAATGTATGGGCCCGAGGCCGTTCTGTATTATATGTGGGCTTGAGGCCGTTTCGATAATGATGGGCCTAAGGCCGTTTTGATAATATAATGGGCCTAAGGTCGTTCTGTGTTATATGTGGGCCTGAGGCCGTTTTGTGTCATGTTGGGCCCAAGGCCGTTTCACAATACGATTATGAATATAGTGCGAAACTTATGCTCATTCATTTAAACCTCTTTACTATATTATTACTCATTGAGTTTTGTTCACTCTATATTATGTATGTATATGTAGGTGATTAGCAACATTGAGCCCAACCTTAGAGTCTGCTTTAGGAGTTAAGTCTCCAAGATGGAGCTTTTGTCTTTGACTTACATCATGTTATGATTTGTTTTGATTTTGCTAATGGTCTTGGGATATGTAAACTATAAGTGTGGAGTTTTTCTATGGTATATAAGTTGCATGGATATGTAAATGTGTGAATGTGCTATGATATAAGCAATGTATTTTTTTTTTTTATCATATTGGCACAGCTCAATGGAATTACATTATTGTGATATTCTTCTGCTTGTGGCCCCATTATGATAATTATTCTGTGTATTTGTTTGAGGCCGTAAGTAATCAAGTGATTACTGACCGGTTATGGTCTACCCACCAAATATAAAATTATATAAAAATGATAAGTCTTTTACATTTTTATTTTTTTTACCAAATTAATTGTTAGTATGTATTTAGATGGTAATCATGTAATGAGTGATTATTTTAGTTGATGTTTTTAGATGTCTATTGTAACGCCCTCAAAATAAACCCATAATAACATACAGTCAAGCTATAGGAAAGAGATATTATATTACAATCATCAGAGTATGCTTACAAAATGTATTACACGTTGACAACAAAAGTAACTGCCCTATGAGCTTACAACTTTCCAAGTCAACATTTGGTTACAAAAATAGAGTACTAACTCAAATACATATTTAGCCCTTGGCTTGAATTTACATGAAATACATCCAAAGAAAACAAAACAACAAAATAGTCTACCTGCCTCTAGTCTCCCAAACTATGTTCTTGAAGGTGGCATACCATTGGTACCTGAAAATGAAGTCCCATATAGGGTGAGTCATAACCCAGTAGAAATACACTAAACCAACTATAAACAGTGACTAAAACGATAACATTAGGTAGATGGTTCACACTTATATTCCAACGTATACCATGTTACGGTTTCATGACAATCATGTCCATATTACAATTCATTTTCCATTTCTTTTCCAACTATAAGTTTGAAAACAAGGCTCAGAGTTTGGCTACATAATTTAATGAGATGATAACTCATCACTAAAATACTTTCGAAATTTATAATGGATACCCTTTTTGGTGCTGTATCAGAGTCAACAAAAACATTTCCATACTCCACAAATGATACTGATATACATTTTAGTGCTATATCAAAGCAAACAAACACTTCTATGCTTCACAAATGATAATGATATACATTTGAGTGCTATATCAAATCAAACAAACACTTCCATACTTCACAAATGATACACATTTTAGTGCAGTATCAATCTCAAACAAAATCCGGTTTAGAGGTCCATCCCCCATCTTCCAATAAACCGTGGAGTACATCTCCCATCTCCTCCCACACAATGCAATGTATATAAGCAAGTATCATATACAAATTTAATCAATCAAGACAAATAATACACATTTTAGTGCTATATCAATGTCAAACAAAACACTTCTATAATTCACAAATGATACACATGGTAGTGCTGTATCAATGTCAAACAATATCCGGTTTAGAGGTCCATCCCCCATCTTCCAATAAACCGTGGAGTACATCCCTCATCTCCTCCCACACAATACAATGTATATAAGCAATCATTATATACAAGTTCAATCAATCAATACAAAACTTTGATGTATTATACCAACCACCCTATTCCATAGCATACTCAATTGATTAGTTTTAATTTGCCTAATCATCATGCATTGTCTACAACAATCAAGACTATCCTCCACCGATAGCCCAAAGCAGTTATTTCTAAACAGAAAATAAATACACCAAATGGATAAAATGTCAACATTTTGTCTAGGTGAGCGATAAATTAATCCAAATACACTCTTTGATCCCGTACCTTTCCAATTTGAATATTTCCTATTCAATTTCTCATTTCCCTAAATTAATTATACAAATTAATTTATCATAACAATTAGGGCTTTTCCCCATATTTACAATACCAACCTTAAGGTTCCATTCTCCATCGATAATCCAACACCAAGTCTATCTTCCAATGTATTACATATATAAGGGTTTATATGTTTGAAATCCCATCTTTTGAAAATTACACAAAGACCCCAAACTTTCTCAAAATTACCCAACAACCCCCAACATATCGAAATACCAAAATTTAAAGACAAAGCTCATAAGATGGAGTAGGATATCCCTACCTCGAAGTTAGAGCTCATACGGAGAAGAAGACCAAACTCAAAGTGCTCCAAACTCTAAACTTTTCGGATCAAAACGTAACCCTTGACGATCAACACACTTTTTGTAAAGGCCAAAGGGTAGGAGAACGCTCTCAAAAATGGCTTTTCAAAAAAGTAAAAGAGAGAGAGAAATTTGAAAAGTGATTCAAAAATACCTAGCTGCCAACTGATATACGCATGATCCGCTCGAGCCTCTAACTAGATGATTGTGTTGTTGTTAATAGATATTTTTGGATAGTTATCATGTAATAGATTATTATTAAGTTTTTAATGTGTAATTGATATGTTTAATATATGAAATATTTTTAATTTTGTATTTTTTGATATTATGGATTGGTTTAATAATGACATCAAAGTTGTCGCTATGTTTGACTTTTGAAAAAATAGAAATTAATTTCACTAAAATAAATATAAAAAAATATTTTGAAAAATTATTTCTACCCTTACAAAAAATAAAATTATATAAAAATGATGTATTTTCAATTTTTTTCACCAATTTAATTTTTAGTTTGTTAGAAAATTCTTCTAAGAAAATCAAACTAAACACAACTTTATAACTAAGAAAGTTTCAATATTATTCATTAAAAAAAATAGGCCATTACATTTCAAACAATATACAAGTTAACCAATACAAAATAAGTTGTATGATGACTTTGCCTTTGAAATAGATCGTTTGTAAAGAAAATAACTTTGATTGTCCTTATTTAGAAGAAGATTCAAAATTCATGATCAAATGTTTCACAATTGAAAAGTTAAGGATCAATGTGACACAAGTCCTAAACTATAGGGACCATTAATATAATTCACCCTTAGATATAAAAACAAAGTTCTCATTTATGTATATTTATAGTGTGAGACAGTAAAAATTAATAGACATTGTATATGTTCCATACTTCTTGAGTATTTGTTGTCCTTATCATAGTAGTATTTGTTGTCCGTATACATTGTAAACTCTGGTACACTGTGACGACATGACATGGTCATCGATGCCAACATACGGAAAAGAAACAACCTTACAACCAAAATGACAAACAACGTAGCATGTGATGATAACATCAAACGACACATCAAACAATGACATAACACGAAGAAACACTTGCGTTTGTTGGTCATCGTCATAGAGATGAGGGATCACGATCGTACTTTGTTCGCACAACTTCAATACTCGCCAATCGTCTAGTTCAACCCAATCCTAAGGTTTACCACCGTCGTTCGCATAGCCCAACACAACACCACATTCGTATCTAATTGTTAATTCTCAAAATCTCCCTCCTACAGTTCTAAATCCCTTGAATGTGCGATTCGATTAATATTTATGAAATTCAAAAACTCATCTCAACAACACCTCACTACGACATCTGATTCACGTTTTCCCCTAGAATTCTAACAAAATTTGTGTTTCCAAATTTGGGGATTCCATTTTCCAATTACTGTTTTAGTCAAACGGGTCGGACTCCTAAACTTGGTAACATACGTTTCATAACAATGTGTTTGGAAACACTGCACCGACGCTTAAGATATCTAAACATGTCCTACCATTTAACACCACGTCACATAACTCACAATTCACTCCAGTAAATGACGATTTTGTCAATCAACATACTAAAGGACTGAATGGTTCACAAGAAATAATTTTGGACCATTTGAAACATTATATCACAACACGGGATTTACCGGTCAATTTTTCATTTTATAATGAGTGATTAAAAAATATGAGAGAGTATGAAAATTTATAATTACCCTCCGACATTAGGACTAACCAATATTTTTGATTATTTAGATGACGTAGCATTATTGATTTATTTATTTGTTAATTTTCACCCTAAGGCCATGTTTGATTCACAAGACTAATAGTGAAAGTATTAATAATCCCATCAAATTAGTATGGTATTCACTACCCAATTGAATTAGTAGCATAAATTATCCCCTTATCCATTGTTTGATTTGCATTGGATAAGAAAAATATATAAATATAGGATTACAACTATATTTGTTTTCTTTTCCAATCTTACCTTCCATTAATATTTTTTCACAATCTTTACTTTATCAAAATTTCCTGAGAAACATAGTTTTGAAAAAAATTATAAATAAATAAATAAAAGTAAAATAAAAATACAAAATACAAAGGTCATGTTTAATTTGTTTTTAAATTTTTTTAATAAATATAAATTAATTTAAATATCAAAAAATATTTTTAAATTTTAAAAAATTATCTTTAGCCTTCTAAAATATAAAATTATATAAAAATAAAAAATGTTTTATTTTTTCATGAAACTAATTTTTATTTTTTATTTTTTAATTTTTTTTGAAAACCATACTAGTCCTATAAATATTCCATTATTAATAATTTTATAAATTTATTAAATTAATTATTTATTAAATTAATAATCTTAAAATAAAATTTTAGAACAAATACAAAATTATTAATCTCACGAATTAATAATTTTAATCTTATACCCTAATTCTGTGAGTCAAATATACCTAAACGTTCTAACGTAGCAGAGCAACGGGGCTAATGCGAATCGCATGACCGACACTTGTCATCTTACAACACGCCGCGTACGCGTATAGAGGGCATTAAAGTAATTTCATCCCATTCCAAAGGATAACGTTATATTCTGATATTTTCTCTCTCTCTTCTTCCACCTTTTAGCGCCTATAAATAAGAGGCCTTGGAGCTCTATGTCTCTTCACAAATCCAATCGATCATATTCAGATCCCCAATTTCCCATCCATTTTTCTAGTGCGAGAAAAAGAGAGAAAATGGCAGGAATCATACACAAGATAGGAGAGACCCTCCACATCGGAGGCCAAAAGGAAGGTGAGAAGCAACACAAGGAAGGTGAGCACAAGCCAGAGCACCATGGCGATATGCACAAGTCGGAACACTACGAAGGAGAAAAGCACAAATCTGAAGGAGAGAAGCACAAATCGGAGCACCACGGAGATGAGCACAATGAAGGAGGGTTCATGAGCAAGATCCATGGTGGTGGTGATCATCATGATCATGAGGAGAAAGGTGAGAAAAAGAAGAAGGAGAAGAAGAAGAAGCACGAGGATGGACACGAGCGCCATGGTCATGACAGCAGCGACAGTGATAGCGATTAGATCGCTCGCATTATACTTCTTCCCCTACACTACTTAGAAGGTAATATATATATATATATATATACGCATGTTGGTTAGATTTGATGTGAATTTGTATTGTATATATATATATATCAATAGTTTTGAAAATAAAATTTAATGATAAATAAAATTTATTATTATTATTTTATTTTTATTACCCTAAACGGATAGGAATTTGTAAAATTTGTCGTGTGATTGTGGCCCCCTTTAACCTTTTTCATTATGAAAAAAGAAAAGGTCAACCCAACCATCCACTTTTTATATAAATTTTTTTTATAATAAGGTCAAGTTTGGCTACAAAGAAAAAAGTGCACTTATTTCATCTTTTTATCTTTTTTAGGTCACATCAATCAACATCTCCTCTCTACTTTTTCTACACATAATACAAAAAAAATCAAAAAGTGCACTTATTTACTCTTCTCAAACTAGGCCTAAATACTCTTTATTATATGATCCTGTTATGACATTTGATAATAAATTATTTTGATATTAGTTATAATTTTATTATTTATTTATTGTGATTGTAATGTATCTATTTTAATTATTATTTTAGTTATAATTGAAAATATATGTGAAATTTGATTAGAATCATTATTTATTTTCTAATTATAACTGAAAATAATTTAGTTAAACGTCATAACTTGTCTCTGATGTATATAGCAGCATGATCATAATGTGGCAAGGATATTTTTTTATTACATTTTGTATATTATGTAATGTAATGTGTTACTACTTTATTGTTAATGAGAATATGTGATGACACTCATTGATTTAATACAATAATAACCTATGAGATAATATATAAAATGTGATGTAATGAACTGATTGGCATAGCATTGGTTTGTGTGTTGTTATTTCGTTGCAGGTGGGTTTTGACTCTGAGGTGAGCTGCAAATAAGAGGCCAATCGAGATTTGGTGTGGTGGGAGGGAGAGAAATAAAATCTTGCTTTGAATATCTAGTAGTGTTATGAGATGTTATTAGTGTGGGTGTGAATGTAATGTCTACAGATGATGATATGTTATATATAAATTTAGAAAAATATTAATGAAATGTTTCTCTTCTGTTTTATGGGGATGAAGTGAAGGAGGAATACTCTAATTCAATGGTCCAGATGAATTCTTTGTAATCTAAGTCCTAATAATTAGGTTGCATATGATATGATGTACAGTCCTTAAGAGTTGCGCACCTTAATGTGGTGTCTGAATCATAAATTTGAATAGCTATTTAGGTTAAGTTTGTCAATTCAAAAATAATTCATCATTTTATATTTTTATTTTTTTTTCATCATATCATTTTTTTATTTTTTTGTACACTTTTTTATAAAAAGATAAAAAATACATTTATTTTAGGTCATTCCAAATAATCCTTAAAAAGAAAATGGAAAGATGGTAGGGGAAAAAGTTTTTTTGTTTCTTTTTTTGATAACTCAACAAGTTCTATGGACCGACCAATTAATTTGGGAGTCTAATGTTGTGTTTGGTTGAGGGATTTGAGGAGGGATTTGGAAAGAGAAATGGAAAAGGTAGTTTCACACATCTTTTCCCTTTCCCTTTCCAAATTCCTCCTCAAATCCTCCAACCAAACACACCATAAGAGTCTACCAGCAGGGGTCCATTTATAAAGTTGGGGTAGAGCCGGTATGAATTAGTCTTAAGAAATTGTTTGTAACTTGTGCTACGAAATTGTTTACATTTAGATCCTGTTTATTTTTAGGGATAGAATGGAGAGAATTGATAGTGAGGAAATTAAGTAAAATTGTATTTGTTTTGATAATAATTGTTAGGGTAGGAATCGTTAAATTATTTTTATATAAAATAATAATACAAATAAAAAAAATACAAAAAATTAAATATTAATGTTCAAAAAAAAAAAATGCCCAACATGAACGAATAAAAAAAATAAAAAAATTTTAATCCCTTCACTATTTTTCTAATACTACCTCCACTTGTTCCATCTCAATCCTTCTTCCAACCTCCATCTTAATTCCCTCTTCCATCTTAATCTCTTCCCCAACTCTACAAACAAACACAATACTAAATGGGTCCCACCTCCATCCTAATTCCATCCTATCTTCTACACCTTAAAACAAACGGGAAGAAGTTTTGGACCTAACCGAAGACTATAGAGGGAGCATAACCTATGATTATGGAGGGAGCATATCTAAGTCTTAAAGGGGCACACCGCCAACCATTGGGATTGGTGGGGAAAAAGTTTCACCCACCATTTTTCTTTCTCTTTTTATATTCTCATTCAAATTTCTGATTAATCGTAACGAAATTCATTGCATAACTACTTTTTTTTTTTTGTTTTTTGAATCTCATATCTCATCAGACTTATATAAGGAAAAAGAAAAATGAAAAATGAGAAATAAAATTTTAAATGTCTTCTATTCTCTTTTGTTTTGAATGATTCTATTCATAGGGAAGGGTAAAGAAGAAGAAAAATAATACAGAAAAAGAAAATTTCAAGAGCAAAGGAAAAACAATGAGGAAAAAAGAAAGAAAACACGAAAAGGAAAAACATTCCCAAACCTCTTTTGTTAGGTTTTTATAATTTGACAATTCAGTTTAACAAAAGAAAATTTAGTTGTAATTTTACGCGCTCTTATGTTTTAGTGAGGATATGAGAATTTAGATGCCAATCTAATCTGAAATGTGCTTATACAAAGGAGTTTGTGATCTTGAGGCTTTCATATTTGTCACTTTGCTGACTATATACGAGAATTGAGTTGTTTGTCAGAGTTATTTGATTACTTGAGCAGTCATTTGTGCGCTTAAACGGTGAATAAGAGCATCCTGTATCTTTGCCTGCAAACTGAACTTTTGAGAGGTAAGTTTTATCACTCGAGCAGTGAAAATGTGTGCTTGAGTGATCAGCCTATATATTTTACACCACCTTTACTCACATCGCTTAAGCGATGAAGTGTGCGCTCGAGCAGCTTTCGCGATCCTATTTTCTATAAAGTATGTCGCTCGCTCTTTTTAGGGTTTAACCCGTCTAGACTTTTAGAGAGAAAGAAAAATCAAAGTGTGATATATTGGAAGGTGTTTCATAAGTGCGTCCTTGATGATTTGAGAGTGATTAATGAATCAACAAGCTTTATATTGATATCATCAAGGGCTTTGTCTTTATTCTTTTATATATAGAGAGAGGTGTTCTTCAGTGGATTCCAGGAAACTTGTGCCTAAAACTTTGGTAGATTCAGGAGTAGTTCATCATCGTGGATTCGAGATCGGTGTTGTGGATTTAACGTTGGGTAAAACAGTTTCATGGCGAAGACAGTGTTGGAAGAGGCACATCAGGTTTGGTTTAATTCGGGCGTGGATTCGCTAGGTAATTGAGAGTAATCTTGTGTAATTCTTTTTTGTCTTCTTAGTGAATTGTTTTGTGGCTTTGGCCCATTATTTTTTTTTTATCACAATTGGAGGTACTTTAATTGTGTTTTTTCACGTTAAATCGTTACGTCGATTTATTTTTGATTATTTGATTGGAATTGTTATTCATTGTTTAAAATTAAAACATAATCACAAATCAATATCTCAGATATTTTAGATTTTTCATCTTTTTTTGGAGCTTTAAAACTAGGAGGGAAATGAGAAAGAAATTGGGTGAAAATTAATTTGATGGAAAAAAGAAGGAATAATTTTATAAATTTCCGTACTTTTTCCGTTCATATTCATATTATTGCAAGAAAGTATTGTAGGGAATATGATTCTACATGGAGTATGTTTTGCACAAGCATCGTGCGTTTAGGATCACTATAAATATGTATCGGGAGTGATTTAGTGTAGTTTTTATATTTTTTTAATATTTATTTTGACAGATTATGTAGTGTAACTTCTATTTATTAGGTTAAAATAATTTAAATAAACCAAAAAATTTGTTATCTTAAAAAGTGAGTGAGGTGTCTTTTATTTTTATTTTTTGATTGTTAACTTTTAACTAAAGTTAATAATAAATTGTACTAAATAGTTCAACTAAAGTTAATAATAAATTGTACTAAATAGTTCCAATGAGCATGAGCATGGAGGATCCTTCTTTTATTGCAAGCATGAGAATGAATCTATGTAAATATGATAGATAACCCTCCTGCATTTGCAAATGAAGATAGGCATGGGGAAGTAAGCCTAAACACATATATTGTTTGATAATATGGTATTCAAGTTAATTTATGTGCATTTTGACTAAATTCTTAGACCTTGTAGTTAATGACTGAACAAATCTCTAACAGTTTCAAAATTTAGGATATTCCGCTTTTTTGAGTTTTGAACCGACAATCTCTTAGGTGGGTAGCCCTTTGGCTCGTAAGCCCTTTCACTAAGCCAAACCCCTTGGTTGGGAAGTGGGCCTATATGAGTCACCTAGATGGGCTGGGCTCAGTGGGGAAAATTGTACTAAATAGTTCAACTAAAGTTAATAATAAATTGTACTAAATAGTTCCAATGAGCATGAGCATGGAGGATCCTTCTTTTATTGCAAGCATGAGAATGAATCTATGTAAATATGATAGATAACCCTCCTGCATTTGCAAATGAAGATAGGCATGGGGAAGTAAGCCTAAACACATATATTGTTTTATAATATGGTATTCAAGTCAATTTATGTGCATTTTAACTAAATTCCTAGACCTTGTAGTTAATGACTGAACAAATCTCTAATAGTCCCAAAATTTAGGATATCCGGCTTTTTTGAGTTTTGAACCTACAATCTCTTAGGTGGGTAGCCCTTTGGGTCGTAAGCCCTTTCACTAAGCCAAACCCCTTGGTTGGGAAGTGGGCCTATATGAGTCATCTAGATGGGCTGGGCTCAGTGGGGAGGCTTAGTCTATTAGTGAAATTATCAGAAGAGGCCTTGGCCCTAGTATTACTGTTCAACACCTGACAAGTTAGCTCATTCAATGTTAAAAGTCCAACGAAAGTTTGATCAACAGGGTTGGTAACTGGTATACTAGTCTAGTGTTGGCAGAGGCTTAAGGTCATGGGCTGCTCTATATTGCCAAAAATTGAAATGTAGGGATTTATTTTATGAGGATTAAAGTGAAATTTTACTCAAATTAAAAAGATTAATGATTTAATCTACCTTTTATTTCACTCTCTCTCACACGTAAATTGGGGTAAAAATGATTGGTTGGGTTCTCTCTTTTATGATTTTCAAAAATTTGTTTTAGATTTGTTTTCGTTATTTTATTGGTGGGATTGTATTGACAAAAAAATTGTAATTCAAGGGGTAAGATAATTGTGTCAAAAAGAGTGAATGCGGAGAAAAAGAAGTTTGTACCAAAAAAAAAAAAAAAAAAAAAAAAAACCCTCTCTATTTTTGAGAAAGTAAAAAAAAAAAAAAAAAAATTTTTAAAAAAAGGAAAAAAAAAAATTTTAAAAAAAAAAAAAAAAAAAAAAAAAAAAATCACCTTACATTGGTACATTGAAGTCGAATTGCTAAAAATGACTATAGCATGCCGTTATAGCTATTTTATATTGGCCTCGTTTGGGAAGTGACTATTTTAGAGATTTTTTGACTTTTTGGCTATTTTAGTAGGCTATTTAGTTTTTGTGTTTGGGAAGATGAGATGAATTTTTAGTTGAGTTGTTGTATTGAAAAATGTGTTGAAATGATGTTTGAATTTAAAATGACAAATTTGTCCCTAAATTATAATTTTTTAAATTGATGTAAAGGGGTAAAATGGTAATTTAGCCGTTGATGATGACTTTTGAGGCTGTGACACCTACACTGTCCGGCGCTGAGCCTATTTATTTTATTTTTTTTTGAAAAACTTTGAACAGTTTTGCTTTTTAGCTTATTTCTCATTTCAGGTTATAATAGCCTCAACCCACCATTCCCAAACAGCGCCATGATAAAATTTAGATCATCTGTGACTAACTTATGAAGTTAATTGTAAAATGTATTTTATATGTTTAACTAATTTTAAAAACAGAAATGAGACTATGTTTTGTTTTAATTTTTTGGATTTAATTTTTTAAAATTGAGTTTTTTTATTGTTTTTAGTTAATATTTTTAAAATTTTAAGCAATTTTTAAATTTTTTTTAAATACACCTTATTAAGATGTATCTAAAAAGTAAAAGATTTGTGAAAAAATATTTTTAAAAAGGGTGAAACACTAATAAATCCTAAATAGTGATCTTATGAACTGATTGGTTATCATTTTTTTTTCTTATATACCCAAAGATTTCATTCTAGTGTGAATTACATAAATGACCAAAATGTGGGTTTTCTCATAATGATAAAATTACTAAACGTAACACTTCAAAAAAACTCACTAGTGTATTTTTTTCAAACGTAACACTTTAATGTAACACTCTAAAAATGTAATACTCCAATATAACACACTAAATAAAATTTTAGTGTATTTTTTTCAAATGTAACACTCCAATCAATGTAACGCACAATAACTTTTTACCCAAACGTAACACTTCAATGTAACACTTTAAAAATGTGATACTCCAATATAACACACTAAATAAAATTTTAGTGTATTTTTTTCAAATGTAACACTCCAATCAATGTAACGCACAATAACTTTTTACCCAAACGTAACACTCCAATGTAACACACTAAAAAACTCTTTAGTGCACTTTTCTCGAACGTAACACTTCAATCAATGTAGCACTGAAAAACTCTTTAATATGTTTTCTCAAACGTAATAACGTAACATTCTATAAAATTCCTTAGTGTATTTTTTTCAAACGCAACATTCTAATCAATGTAACATACAAAAACTCCTTATTGTATTTTTTTCAAATGTAGCACTTTAATGTAATATACTAAAAAATTTGTTAGTGTACTTTTTCCAAACGTAACATTCTAAAAAAACTCCTTGGTATATATATATTTTTCTAAACGTAACACTCCAATCAATGTAATACACAAAAACTTTATAATGTATTTTTTTTTCAAACGTAGCACTCTAATGTAACACCAGAAAGCCACGCTACAGAAATGTAGATTTTTACGCTCGACAACCAACATTTCAGCCAACAATTCCTCCAAAAAGAATCTTCTACACCTCACATTTCCATTGCCATCCCAAAAATGAATTAGAAATGTGTAGGTAATTTTCCGACCACACTGCCCGCTTAGTAACCAGCTGGAGAGCACCGGCAGAATAGATGGCACCTGATTGACCTGCAACAGAAATATAAGAATCTCGCGGTGGTTTCGACCACCCGGGGGCACTTCGACGATCAAGTCAGTATACCTCTCAAAGATAAATCAAGTACTAAACTCACAAGTTTGAGTATCAAAAGCATACCTCTGACCCATGGGGGTGCCTCTCTTTTATAGCCAATACAATCCTAGTCCCAATAGGAGCTTGGCCCTAATGGACTTAGGATTACTGCTAACCTGGGACTTCCAGTGGGATTAGGATAAACTCTCTAAGAGTTTTATCTTTACCCAAATTGAAGTCTTCTCCCAATCTAGGACTCTTGTCCATATCTAGGTTGAGTTCCCTCTTTATTCTAGGACTCCTGTCCCTTATCCGTTTATCTCGGTTTCCGATATCTTCGGAGGCAACCTCGGCCTAGCCGAGATGACCTCGACACAACGACCAAGACACGTGGCACCTCGGCTGACACGTCGACGTCACCTTGCCACGTGTTGGTACTCAGAAAATATATCCCCACAACTGCCCCCTAAGTTCTATTACCTCAGCATTCTGAGGTGATGGAACCTACACTGTTCGTTCATCTGTGCCCCTCTGTCCGAGATCAAACTCGCCGACCTCAAAGTTCCCTAGACTTTACTGTCCACTTCTGTTAAGTATCAAGCTTCATGCTTTCCAAGCTGCTCGAGATCACACCTCCTAACCGAGGTTCCGGTTTCATTAATTCGTAAACTCCAAGAGCTTTGCAACTGCTCCACTCACACTCTCTGGTGAGTTTTCGATTTCTAGTCATCTATTTGACTCCGGCGATTTTTATATCGGCGTTCATTTCACTTGGTAGGTTTATAAACTCTTTGCTTGCTATTAAGCTCAATCTTTCATAACTCTTCTGATTTACTTTGAATCTGTTTATTTGTTATCTGTGGTCTTCTGTTCTCATCTGTTTTCAAGTTTTTGATTTTTTATTGCTAAAATACCTGGAACTGTTCTTTGTCATATCCGCTTTCTGTTACTAGCATCATGTCTGGTTCATTACTTTCTTGTTCTTCACATACTTACTTAGTGCCTGTGTGCTTGGCTTTATTCTTTGAATTTTGTCATCTTCTTGACTTCTGTTTTTTTATTCAATCCTCTGGCTTTTTCTCTTTCTAGCTCCAAGTCAGGCCGAAGAAGAATCTGAGTCTGAGTCTGAAGCCGAGGATGAGGATAACAATGATGATGAGGCCTTGGTGAGGAAATCCAAGGATGCTGCTGAGGCCAAGTCCCCTCCTCCAATTGAGCAAGTCATGGACTTAACCTTGGATGAAGAGGGTGATGAGGTTGGGGAGGTGCCTAAGGAAGCTGTTACAGGGCAATTATCATCCGACCTTCTCTTAGCTGAAAGAAGTCTTGACAAAACGCTTGCAGAGATTGATGCCGAGCTGGCTGCAGAGAAGGCAGCCGAAGTAGTTCCCCAGGAATCGGCCAAGGTCCAGACCCAAATCGCTCCTGAAACTGAAGAATCATAACTTTGGATGTCTTCCGTACTCTTTTTTGTTTCTTTGGATAATATAAGCTTTTCTGTACTTCTGGTTTTGAAACAATGTAAGCTCTTCTATTTAGCTGATGTATCTTCTGCTTCTGTTGAATACAACTTTATTTCTGGTTGGCCGTAGTGCCTTTTTTGTATACAACTGCAACTGTTTTTGTCTGTACGCTTTAATCTTTAATTTCTCTTGATTGCATCTGTATGATTCTATACTTGGAATATTTTGCATGCTTTCCCATTTTGCCTCCTTTGTGCAATCTTCTCGGGGTTACGTACCTCGGGTACAGTAACGTTTTACTTCGGTAAGATACAGACCTGCAAACTCTTCATAAATTTCAACAAGTGTTTAACATATACTTTTCAATGTTTAATTTTGCAAGCTTCTTCTCAAGTTTCAACAAGTATTTAAACAGTGATCTCGGTCTAACCTACTTGTAAATTGCTACAAATTTCAACAAGTGTTAAAACAATATACTTAGCTTTTACCTTAACCTGTAAATTGCTGTAAATTTCAACAGATGATCACATGTCGGCTTAACATTATCTTGTAAATTGCTACAAATTTCAACAAGTGTTAAGCATCTTCTTTGGTTGGATCAACCTGTAGATTGCTATAAGTTGCAAACTATAACCTCAGCTTCACTTTGACTTGTAAATTGCTACAAATTTCAACAAGTAAAGAGAAACAGTAATCTCGGCTTAACTTCAACTTGTAAATTGCTACAAATTTCAACAAGTGAAGATAAGGAATCAGCTTAACTCCAACTTGTAAATTGCTACAAATTTCAACAAGTGAATTAAGGAATAATGTCGGCTTAACTTCGACTTGTAAATTGCTACAAATTTCAACAAGTGAAGATAAGGAATCATCTTAATTCCAACTTGTAAATTGCTACAAATTTCAACAAGTGAATTAAGGAATCATGTCGGCTTAACTTCGACTTGTAAATTGCTACAAATTTCAACAAGTGAAGATAAGGAATCAGCTTAATTCCAACTTGTAAATTGCTACAAATTTCAACAAGTGAATTAAGGAATCAGCTTAATTCCAACTTGTAAATTGCTACAGATTTCAACAAGCGAATTAAGTGTCTCTGTCTTCTCTCTGCCCCCCAATGTGAACCTAAGTTCTTCTTGGGTTCTCATTATTCATGTCTCAAAAACACCAATATGTAACTTTATCAATCGTATGTGTTTTAAAGAAAAAGGTAAAAGATTTTATTGATGACATCGGCCAAAAATTCTGCACATCTAATGATAGAAGAATTTCAAATTACAAGTGTTCCAAGGTCTTGGCAATGCTTTGCCCTCGTTATCTTCAAGCCGATAAGCTCCATTGCCTAATACCGAAGTAATTCTGTAGGGTCCTTCCCAGTTTGGGCCAAGCTTGCCCTCTCTGGGATCTTTCTCGTTGCCGACGACTTTTCTCAAGACTAGGTCGCTGACTTGAAAATCTCTTGGATTGACTTTCTTGTTGTAAGCTCTGGCAAGCTGTTGCTGGTATACTGCGAGTTGAATTGCAGCTTTCTCTCCTCGTTCTTCTAAAAGATCCAGATCTCGAGCTAAGATTATATCATTGGTGCCATTCTCTACTTCTTGGGTTCTGATCCCCGGGATGCCGATCTCCAATGGGATGACTGCTTCTGTGCCATAAGCCATGGCAAAGGGGGATTCCCCTGTTGATCTTCTCGGCGTAGTCCGATGAGCCCAAAGTACGTTGGGTAACTCGTCTACCCACTTTCCTTTTGCTGCCTGCAGTCTCTTCTTTATTCCATCTAAAATTACGTTGTTGGATGCTTCTGCTTGCCCATTGGTTTGGGGAAAACTTGGTGTTGAAAAGTAATTCTTGATCTTGAATTTCGCACAAAAGTTCTTGATGAGTTTGCTGTCAAACTGTGTTCCGTTGTTGGCAACTATTGTTCTTGGAATCCCAAATCTGGTGATGATGTTTCTCCATATAAAGTTCTTGACGTCCACATCTCGGATTTTGGCAAGAGGTTCTGCCTCTATCCACTTTGTAAAGTAATCTGTTGCCACCAGCAAGTATTTTCTCTGCCCAGTTGCTTGGGGAAGTTTCCCAACCAGATCCATGCCCCATTGGGCAAACGGCCAAGGGCTGGATACTGGGTTTAGGTCAGCAGCTGGCTGATGTATCAAAGGTGCAAACTTTTGGCATTGTTCACACTTCTTTACGTAGGCTTCAGCATCCTTCTGCATGTAGGGCCACCAATACCCCTGGGTAATGGCCCTGTGGGCTAATGATCTGTCTCCAGCATGGCTTCCACAAATTCCTTCATGAATTTCATACAGGAAATCCTCAACCTGCAAAGGGTGTACGCACCTTAAAAGTGGTCCAGTGAAGGACCTTCTGTAGAGGTGTCCATCTTCTGTCAGACAGAATCTTGCTGATTTCAGTGTGACTTTGTGTGCTTCTTTACGATCTTCTGGCAGCTTTCCTTCTTTCAGGAATGTAACAATTGCATCCATCCAGCTTGGCCCCATGTCCACACACATTGCTTGCTGCTCTGTGTTTTCTGGTTCTATGCTCGGGCCCGACATATAGTCGATCATAATTGTCCTTGTTTTTCCAGTCTGTATTGAACTTGCCAGGTTAGCCAACGCGTCGGCGTGGGTGTTGTCATCTCGGCTAACTTGGAGTAGTCGGCAGTTCTGGAATAGGGCTGCCAATCTGATGACCTCTTTTGCATATGCCGACATCCTTTCGTCCCTGGCTACAAATTCACCTGTTGACTGGTTAACAATGAGTTGTGAATCACAAAAAACTATTACCTCATCTGCTTCTGCTGCTGCTGCCAGTTTTAGCCCTGCAATTAATGTTTCATATTCTTCATTGTTTGAGGCTTTGAACCCCAATCGGATGGACTGTTCTATTATTTCTCCATCTGGAGATATCAGCAGTACTCCTGCCCCTGCTCCTTGTCGGTTCGAACTTCCATCGACGAATAGTCTGAATGAGTCGCCGATGTAGATGCTGCAGGGTCTGAGCTTTTCCTTCCTTTGCTCTTTTGCTTTTGGCTGGGATTCTCCTTGCTTGTTGGGACAATGCTCATCCTGGCTCAACGGAGCTCGATGTTCGATGGTTTCGGGGGTGAATTCTGCCACGAAGTTGGCCAAAACTTGGCCTTTAATTGCTGTTCTCGGTCTGAACTCCACGTTATACTGACTTAGGGCTACGGCCCATCTTGCTATCCTTCCTGTTAAGTCTCCTTGCTGCAACAAGGACTTCAGTGGATGCTCTGTTAAGATCATAATCTTGTGTGCCTGAAAGTAATGGTTCAACTTCTTTGAAGCCATTACTAAGGCTAGCATTAATTTCTCCAGTGGTAGATACCTTGTTTCTGCATCGGCCAAGGTTTTACTTACATAATAAACGGCCTTTTGCTCCCCTTTTTCTTATCGGATTAGTACTGCACTGACTACGTATTCTGAAACTGCCAAATACAAAAACAGTTCTTCCCCTAGTTCTGGATTGGAAAGAACCAGAGTTATGGTCAAGTACTTTTTTAGGTCGGTTAAAGCGGCTTCGCATTCTTCTGTCCACAGAAAGTCTGTGGCTTTTTTCACCAGGTTGAAGAAGGGTCTGCATTTATCTGAGCTTCTGCTGATGAATCTGTTTAGGGCTGCGGCCCTTCCAGTAAGCATCTGAACTTGTTTTGCCGACGTCGGGCTCTGCAGCTCTAGGATGGCCTTGATTTGGTCTAGGCTGGCCTCAATGCCCTTTCTTGTTACCGGATACCCTAAAAACTTACCTGATCCAACTCCAAACGTGCACTTTGATGCGTTGAGTCGGAGCCGGTATGTTTTGAGTATGTCAAAGACTTCTTTTAGGTCGGCAAGATGACCCTTAGATTCCTTGGTCTTCACGACCATGTCATCGATGTAGACTTCTACCGTTTTGCCAATCAGGTGCTTGAACATATTTGTTACTAACCTTTGGTAAGTTGCTCCTGCGTTTTTCGAACCCAAAAGCAATTACCTCTGTAACAGTACAGTCCTTAGGGTGATGAACGCGTGCTTCTGCCTCGTCTGGAGGGTACATGGCAATCTTGGTGGTACCCTGCTGTATGCATCCAACAAAACTCATCCGGTTTCATGCCCTGGAAGTAGCTGCATCTACTAGCTGGTCAATCTTGGGCAGAGGAAAGCTGTCTTTGGGCGCAGGCTCTTTGAGGTTGTAAAGTTCTACACCAGGACCCTCCATTTGCCGTTCTTCTTCTTCACTACTACTATGTTGCGACAGCCATGTTGGGTGTGAACTTCTCGGATGGCCCTTGGCCTCCAGAAGTCTAATCTACTTCTTTTTCTGACGTTTCGACGTGCATCAACGTCGGGTTCTTCTGGCTCGTTGAATCACAGGTTTTTGCCGACCTGTCGACATCAGTCTGTGGGCAAGGGACCCTCGCGGGTCAATTCCAGGCATCTCGTAAGGTGTCCAGGCGAACACCTCAGTTGTTGGCTCTCAAAAAATCTTCCAGTTCTTTTTCCTCATTCTACGCTAAGCCTGAGCCGAGAAGAAAGAGTCGTTCTTCGTCGCCCTCCCTCGGACAAGGACTTTCTTTTAGTGTCTCTTCACTCTTTTCGGTTGGCTTCTTGCCGACATCTTCTAGGACCTCCATTCCTCGTCTTCAATCTCTGCTTCTTTGGCTTTTCGATGCTGTAAGTAGTCTTCATTAGCTCGCCATGGAGCAAGTGTTTTTCCTGTAGTTGTCTCCTCTGACTTCTTGTTAAATCCCATGCTTTGTGTGGAACCGTGTCAGTAGTGTGATGCAGTGTTGAGGTGAACTGCCCCCATTTGCATGCAACCAGTGGTCTCTCCAACAAGATATTGTTATATGGCGAGGGAATGTGTCAATCACCCATAAGATTTTGTTTGATTTCTAGTTGTCACCAGCTTGGACTGTCCACAGCTTGCTGCGCCCAAGTGGCCGAGTGTCGGCGTTCCGATTAAAGCTGCGACCATAGGGTTGCTGGATTGTTCCAGTCGTCAGGGTGAAGGCCCAGCTCCTTTTTGTATACATCTGGGAACGTACATATGTCACAAGAAGCGCCTTGATCTATCAGATGCGTTTTCACTGGCATCCCAACCTGAGGGGATACCATGGATCCAATTATTGCCATCATTTGAATAAGCAGGATGTTGGACCAACTCCAGGTCTGCCTCAGACAAGCTATCAACCGCCCTGGTACTCTATACTGCGGCGATTCTTTTTTCCACCGATTTGGTAAGACAATTGCTGTAAATGCCCTTACCCTCTGTGTCTCCCTCTGACTTCGGTCCTCGTTGACCTTTGAGTGGAATTTTCACATTAACCACCCTATGCCCTCCTGCCTGTGTTGCCTGATGTTGGAAGGTGGTGGAAGCTGCTGGTGCTTGAGGCAATCTTGCCTGTTCTTCTCTTGTCCTGGCCTCATCAACAAGGTCCCTCAGATGGCCTTGCCTTACTAGGTCTTCTAAGTGTGCTTTTAAGGCTCTGCAACCCTGAGTTGGGTGCCCTTCTTCATTGTGGTAAGCACAATGCCTACCAACGTTTCTTCCCATAAATTCCCCTGGTGCTCTTGCCGGTGCCCTGAAATAGGGTTGGTTTCGTATTTGATCCAAGACTTTATGGATAGGGATTCGGAACATCGTCGTCACTGCCTGTTTACCCTTCAATTCTGTTTCTTGTTTGGTCGGCCCGTTGGTACTTCGGCCTCGCTTTGGCGAGCCGTTTCCTTTCTCTTGCTTTATCTCTTTGTTTCCCGACGTATCTTCCTCGGCTCTGGCGTACTTCTCGATTCTCGCAATGAGTTCCTCCATGTTTTTTGGCAATGTTTTTGCCAAAGACTTCCGTAGTGGGCAGTCGTCTTTTAGGCCGTTCTTGAAAGACACGACCGCCACTTCCTGGTTGCATTCGGGTATTCGATTGAACACCTCGTAGTACCTCTTCGCGTAGGCCCTAAGGCCTTCTTCCTTGGTGATTATTAAAGCCATTAGGGCGTCAACCCTCAAGGGCTGTAATTTGTTCGTTACAAACCTGGCCACAAACATCTCGGCCAGGCCTTCCCATGTCTTTACGCTTCCCTTCGGTAGTTTATGGAACCAATCAGATGTAATTTCCCCAAAGGATGAGGGAAATACTTTGCAGAGCAACGGCTCGTTCTCACTGTATAATGCCATTGAGTTCAGGTATAGTCCAACATGAAAGTTGGGATCTGACTTACCATCATAAATTTGGAACCTTGGCATACTGAATCTCTTTGGTGCTTCAAATTTGTCCAGTTCTACCGAGAACGGCGTTCTCGGCTTAACTGGGGATGTCACCTCGGCTTCAACATTCTGCTGCCTCCTTTTGAGGTAATCCCTCAAAGTCTTCCTTACTCCTACCTGGAGCTCGGCTATCTTTGGACTTCAATCTTTTCGGTACACTACTTTCGGCCTCGTGGTGGGCCCGTTTCGATTTTTCTCCATGGGTTGTGTCAAAGCAGAGTGCCTGCCCTTGAACATGTCGATGTTCTTTATGCCCTGGATCCTTCACTCGATGTGTCCTTTGGGACTCTTTTTGCCTCGGCTCCTCTCGTCCGACTTCCCTGGAAGGTCGGTATGAGTGCCTTCCACTCCTGGTGTGCTGTGGGGCTTTGGGGATTGCTTTTCTTCCTCCCTTCTGGGTGTTAATTGCCGGCATCAGCGTATCTTGCAGCGGGTATGGTGGTTGCATAACATTGTTTTGCATCATGAAGTTGACCACTGACTGTAGGTCTGCCAACTTGTTTGCCAAGTCTTTTACTTCTTCATCTCTCCGTAAGCACCTATCCCTCCATACCTGAAGGTTATCTTCGTTATAATACTTGCTTTGGTCTGTTCGCTTTGAAGTACCGCCCTCCTGGTCGACGTCTTTCTCTCCCTGACCCTGGTCATGATTTTCTGTACTATGGTTGTCTTCTTCAACGTCAAGATCAACTGGTCTGCCACTCCTAGCAGGAGTGTCGCCCCTAATGTTTTCCCTTTGTCCGTCACTGGCCATCTATTCTTCTAAGATTCTCACAGACGGCGCCAAATTGTGTGGGTAATTTTCCGACCACATTGCCCACTTAGTAACCAGCTGGAGAGCACCGGCAGAATAGATGGCACCTGACTGACCTGCAACAGAAATATAAGAATCCCGCGGTGGTTTCGACCACCCGGGGGCACTCCGACGATCAAGTCAGTATATCTCTCAAAGATAAATCAAGTACTAAACTCACAAGCTTGAGTATCAAAAGCATACCTCTGACCCATGGGGGTGCCTCTCTTTTATAGCCAATACAATCCTAGTCCCAATAGGAGCCTGGCCCTAATGGACTTAGGATTACTGCTAACCTGGGACTCCCAGTGGGATTAGGATAAACTCTCTAAGAGTCTTATCTTTACCCAAATTGAAGTCTTCTCCCAATCTAGGACTCTTGTCCATATCTAGGTTGAGTTCCCTCTTTATTCTACGACTCCTGTCCCTTATCCGTTTATCTCGGTTTCTGATATCTTTGGAGGCAACCTCGGCCTAGCCGAGATGACCTCGGCACAACGACCAAGACACGTGGCACCTCGGCTGACACGTCGACGTCACCTTGCCACGTGTTGGTACTCAGAAAATATATCCCCACAAGAAAATTAGAAAAAATGAATCATACAAAGGCATTCATTTAAAATCAAATAGTACCAAATCAAATAAATACAACTTTTCAAAACAAAAGTACTAATTGATTCATGAAAAAACTCTGGATTAAATGGATCAACATTCCCCTATATGAGATTTATGGGTAAATTTTTCTTTAAAAAAATTAATAAATACACAAGAATACGAAAATTGTACTGATTTTTTTGTTGTTGATATTTTTGGTATTTAGTGAATTTTTTAAAGATTTTTTTCACAAATATTATACTTTTTAAATATATTTATGTTAAGTATATCTAAAAATTTAAAAAATGCTTAAAATATTAAAAAAATTTAGTGATAACAAAAAAAATACGAAAAAAAGAAGTTTTTATTTTCTGAAATGTGAAATTAGAAAACTCAAACCAAACTAGTTATGTTCCCTATATAATGATACTAAATAAAATAATTCAAAAATGAAATCCTACTTCAATTGTGTGAAATAACGATTATTTAACTTAAAATGTGATTGCACAATAACCCAATAAAATATTTATTTTATAATTAAATTTATAATCTAACTTTAGAGGATCTAAATTTATATTATATAATTTTTTTTTTACCTAAATTCATTATCAAAATACAACTAAAAGCGGCCAAATCCATGAATTTGTATTTGGATATTTATTACTACATGTCAAAGTGTTAGCAGTTTCTCAGTCTTACTTAGAAGTATAATGGCGCGCGCATATTCAATGGTTGTCAAAATTGGAAAAAAATAAAAATTACAAATTTTTATTTAAATTTGATTTGGATAGTTACATGAGGTAAGAAGTTACAGACAATTACACGAATTTGGTTTGAGTAGTTACTTGAGGTAGGAAGTTTCAGGCAGCTACACAAGGATATTTTGAAAAAATTAAAAAAAATGTGACAATTGTTTTTCAAACCAAAGGTTTTGGGAAACTTTATTTATTTAATCATGAATATTAAAGAACCTCTGGTGAAGCAAAGAGGGCGCTCTTAATTCTCTATGAGAAAAAAAAAAAAGCACCCAACAAACCTCCATAACTTGGGGGAATATAATGGAAAAGATAATTTGGTTTGAGAAAAGAACATTTGAAAATACAAGAAGGTTAGCTTGCAACATGTTTTAACTCCAAGGAATATTCTAATTCCAATATATCCTAATTTGAATAAACTAACTGTGATAACCCAAGCCGTATTATGCTAAATTATGTATGTGATTATGTGTTTGATATGAATTTGTATGTTTAAGTGTGTGAATTATGTGATTTTGAAAATTATATCTATTGAATGTAGGAATATCTGTTGCAATTACAACTTTGAACGAAAATTGAAAGCCTTAGAGACGTCAGGAACCAAAACTGACTTCATATCTGTGTTTAGTATGATTTTTAGAGCTTATTGTGAAATTTTGTAAAATTACGATTCGTAATGATTTAATTAAGTTTAATAAGCCTAATATGTATCTAGCTACCTTGAATTCATCTTGTTGAGAGCTTTGCTAGAGAAAGTTAGAGAGAGAGGAAGAAGAGAAGCTAGAGATTTGAAAGAGATTCAAGGGGAAACTCCTAGATTTCAGTGAAGGTATGAAAATATACCTAGAATCTTGGTAAATAACTCATCTTTTGTTTGAAATTAAGAAGAATTGGAAGATTCAACACCTAAAGGAGCTAGGGTTTTAAAGTTAGAGTAAATTCAAGAAATGGAGCATTAGTCTCTTTAACTTTGCTTGAGTTGAGTTCAATCTTGTGAATACTTCATGAAATAAACTCTAGATTGTTTATACAACAAAGATTTGTGTACAAATCATCCATGTTTATATGTATTTTGAGTTTGATCATGTAATTCATGAACTTATGAAAAAGATGAGACCTTAAATTTGATATTAAAGCAAGATCGATGTGTTTGAGTTGAGATTACACTTGAATCATGTTAGTATATTATGTTTTTGAGTTAGTTTTGCATGAATTTAGGCTTGGAAATGAGTATGGAAGTTACACTTTGTGCCATTTTCGGATTGGGCTGAATTATCTAGAATCGCACGCGCGACCAAGAGTCCTACACATGCGGAACACAAGTTGGAATAGGGGCTCGCACACTGCTTTAATTGCGCATGCGGCCCTAGGTGCGGCACCTTCCCTACATGCGGAAAACAGGGGAAAAACTTGTATTTTTCTGTTAACTTCTTCGGCCCTCTGAATTTGTTTATGAGTATGTTTTGACCCTCCGTAATGCCTAAAGATGAATGGAAAACGAACAAATCGTAAAACGAATAAATAAAGGAAAAGGCTAAGAATTGAATGAATTGTTTACCGAATTTGTAAGTGTTATGTTGTGTAGGTCACCTACCAGAAGGACCGCCACATGACCAACATCACTGTGAGTAATAGTATTGTAAAAGATATGTTCACAATCACTTATTTCTAGCCATGAACAGTGACTTATTCCGATACTATTTTTTGACTGAAATGAATGGGTTTCATGAATGTTATGTGACATATGCAAAGTGGACCTAAGGTCGTTTCGTTATATTATAATATGTTGCTATTCTGTGGGCCCAAGGCCGTTCTGTACTATGTGTAGGCTTAAGGCCGTTCTGTTAATGATATGATAACATATGATTGGACCTGAGGTTGTTCTGAATAACTGTTAATGTGTGAGCCCGAGGCCGTTCTATATTATATGTGGGCTTGAGGCTGTTTTGATAATATGATGGGCCTAAGGTTGTTCTGTGTTATATGATAGGCCTGAGGCCGTTCCGTAACATGTTGGGCCTGAGGCCGTTTCGCAATATGATTATGAATATAGTGCGAAACTTATACTCATTCATTTAAACCTCTTTACTGTATTATTACTCATTGAGTTTCGCTCACTCTATATTATATATGTATATGTAGGTGATTAGCAGCATGAAGCCCAATCTTAGAGTTTGCTTTAGGAGTTAAGTCTCTAAGATGGAGCTTTTGTCTTTGGCTTACATCATGTTATGATTTGTTTTGATTTTGCTGTAATGGTCTTGGAATATGTAAATTATAAGTGTGGAGTTTTTCTATGGTATATAAGTTGCATGGATATGTAAATGCATGAATGTGCTATGATATAAGCAATGTATTTTTTTGATCATATTGGCATAGCTTAATGGATTTGCATTATTGTGATATTCTTCCGCTTGTGGCCCCATTATTAGAATTATTCTGTATGTTCGTTTAAGGCTGTAGGTAATCAAGTGATTACTGATCGGTTATGGTCTATCCACCAAAGATAAAATTATATAAAAATGATAAATTTTTTACATTATTATTTTTTTTACCAAATTAATTGTTAGTATGTATTTGGATGGTGATCATGTAATGAGTGATTATTTTAGTTGATGTTTTTAGATGTCTATCATGTAATAGATGATTGTATTGTTGTTAACAGATATTTTTGGATAGTTATCATGTAATAGATTATTATTAAGTTTTTAATGTGTAATCGATATGTTTAATATATGAAATATTTTTAATTTTGTATTTTTTGATATTATGGATTGGTTTAATAATGACATCAAAATTGTCTCTATGTTTGACTTTTGAAAAAATAGAAATTAATTTCACTAAAATAAATATAAAAAAATATTTTAAAAAATTATTTCTACTCTTACAAAAGATAAAATTATATAAAAATGATGTGTTTTCAATTTTTTTTCACCAATTTAATTTTTAGTTTGTTAGAAAAAATTTCTAAGAGTAGATTTTGAAAATCAAACTAAACAGAGCTTTATAACTAAGAAAGTTTCAACATTATTCATTAAAAAAAATAGGCCATTACATTTCAAACAATATACAAGTTAACCAATACAAAATAAGTTGTATGGTGACTTTTGCTTTGAAATAGACTGTTTGTAAAGGAAATAACTTTGATTGTCCTTATTTGGAAGAAGATTCAAAATTCATGATCAAATATTTCACAATTGAAAAGTTAAGGATCAATGTGACACAAGTTCTAAACTATAGAGACCATTAATATAATTCACCCTTAGATATAAAAACAAAGTTCTCATTTATGTGTGTATATATATATATATAGTGTGAGACAATAAAAATTAATATACGTTATATATGTTCTATACTTCTTGAGTATTTGTTGTCCTTATCATAATAGTATTTGTTGTCCTTATATATTGTAAACTCTGGTACTGTGACGACATGACATGGTCATTGACGCCAACATACGGAAAACAAACAACCTTACAACCAAAATGACAAACAACGTAGCATGTGATGACAACATCAAACGACACATCAAACAACGACATAGCATGAAGAAACACTTACGTTTGCTGGTCATCGTCATAGAGATGAGGGATCACAACCGTACTTTGTTCGCACAATTTCAATACCTGCCAATCGTCTAGTTTGACCCAATCCTAGGGTTTAACACCGTCGTTCACATAGCTGAACACAACACCACATTCGTATCTAACTATTGATTCACAAAATCTCCCTCCTACAGTTCTATATCCCTTGAATGTGTGATTTGATTAATATTTTTGAAATTCAAAAACTCATCTCAATGGCACCTCACCACGACAGCCGATTCACGTTCCCCCTCCCCTTAAAAACCCTCCTAACAAAATTTGTGTTTCCAAATTTGGGGATTCCATTTTCCAATTACTGTTTCAGTCAAACAGGTCGGACTCCTAAACTTTGTAACATACGTTTCACAACAACGTGTATAGAAACACCGCACCGACATTTAAGATATCTAAACGTATAACCCAAACATGTCCTACCATTTAACACCACATCACATAACTCATAATTCACTCCAGTAAATGACAATTTCGTTAATCAACATACTAAAGGACTGAATGGTTCACAAGAAATAATTTTGGACCATTTGAAACATTACATCACAAAACGGGATTTACCGGTCAATTTTCCATTTTATAATGACTGATTAAAAAATATGAGAGAGTATGAAAATTTATAATTAGCCTTAGACATTAGGACTAACCAATATTTTTGGTTATTTAGAGGATGTAGCATTATTGATTTATTT
The DNA here is from genome assembly GCF_004153795.1 of Camellia sinensis. Classification (NCBI taxonomy): domain Eukaryota; kingdom Viridiplantae; phylum Streptophyta; class Magnoliopsida; order Ericales; family Theaceae; genus Camellia; species Camellia sinensis. The sequence continues at coordinate 81,135 of NW_021029156.1, read as the reverse complement.
ATTTGTTAATTTTCACCCTAAGGCTATGTTTGATTCACAAGACTAATAGTGAAAGTAATAATAATCCCATCAAATTAGTGTAATATTCACTACCCAATTGGATTAGTAGAATAAATTATCCCCTTATCATTTGTTTGATTTGCATTGGATAAGAAAAATATATAAATATAAGATTACAACTATATTTATTTTCTTTTCCAATCTTACCTTTCATTAATGTTTGTTCACAATCTTTACTTCATCAAAATTTATTCATAAACATGGTTTTGAAAAAAATTATAAATAAATAAATAAAAGTAAAACAAAAATACAAAATACAAAGGTCATGTTTAATTTGTTTTTAAATTTTTTTAATAAATATAAATTAATTTAAATATCAAAAAATATTTTTAAATTTTAAAAAATTATCTTTAGCCTTCTAAAATATAAAATTATATAAAAATAAAAAATGTTTTATTTTTTCATGAAACTAATTTTTATTTTTTATTTTTTAATTTTTTTTGAAAACCATACTAGACATGGCCGTAATTCTCACTCAACATAAAAGTCAATAATCAAAATTATTTTGGTCTTCATATTATAAAATGTCATGAAAATTCCATCAAAAAGCATCTTATATGACATTAATTGAGGGTTGCATCATGACCAACTACCATATAACAAAATGCACAAATTGTGAATAACAATGTGGGCAGTTTATTTGGTTAAACAATTGAAGTATGGACTAATTATTTTAAACTTGACTATTAGTTAAGATAGGATACATAATCCAACGGATTTGTAGTCCTAAGACTATTAGTCATGAGAATGCTAATCCAATCCGTCCAAACAAACATGGCCTAAATATATTCAAACGTTCTAACGTAGCAGAGCACTGGGGCCAATGCGTATCCCATGACCGACAGTTGTCATCTTACAACACGCCGCGCACACGTATTGAGGGCATTAAAATAATTTCTTCCCATTCCAAAGGATAACGTTATGTTCTGATATTTTCTTCTCTCTCTTCTTCCTCCTTTTAGCGCCTATAAATAAGAGGCCTTGGACCTCTATTTCTCTTAACAAATCCAATCGATCATATTCAGATCCCCAATTTCCCATCCATTTTTCTAGTGCGAGAAAAAGAGAGAAAATGGCAGGAATCATACACAAGATAGGAGAGACCCTCCACATAAGAGGCCGAAAGGAAGGCGAGAAGCAACACAAAGAAGGTGAGCACAAGGGAGAGTACCATGGCGATATGCACAAATCGGAAGACTACGAAGGAGACAAGCACAAATCTGAAGGAAAGAAGCACAAATCGGAGCACCATGGAGATGAGCACAAGGAAGGAGGGTTCATGAGCAAGAACCATGGTGGTGGTGATCATCATGATCATGAGGAGAAAGGTGAGAAAAAGAAGAAGGAGAAGAAGAACAAGCACGAGGATGGACACAAACACCATGGTCATGACAGCAGCGACAGTGATAGCGATTAGATCGCTCGCTCGCTTTATACTTCTTCTCCTACACTACTTCGAATATAATATATATACGGGGAGAAAATATTCCGGCAAGCCCGTATTCCTTTCTTCCAAGCTCCGTTTCTGTCCGATCACCTGCGAGCACGACAGCGGTGAGCTACCCGGCGGTGTGTGGCCGGAAAAACCCTTCGACGATCAAGTTAGAACATACACAGGAGATAGATAGAGAGAAGGGAGAGTGTTTGAGTGTAAGAATTTCCTTACAAAATGTTCCTGTCTCGCGTATGGGGGGCGTAGACATGCTTATATACCCTTCTGCGCCCCAAATCCACTCCCATTGGTCTCTCGACACGTGGCTCTGTTATCCCATCTGTCAGCACAAATCTTGCTATACATCACCTAACCCAACTGCCAGCCCACTGTGCTGGGAGCACGGCAGCCGGGCAACATTATCTCGGCTATCAACGGCCATACCGAACATGCCTAAGTGCAGTTAATGTCGTAGTTTCCTACTACCGGGCTTAATTCCAGCCGTGCTCAACTATATTCGAGCTGGAGATTGGTGACGCCGGTCAGCCAAAGACCTTCTCGGCCAAGCTCCAAGCACAGGCCTTCCTACCGGGTTAAGGTGCGTGCATTACAACCTTGCAACGCGTGAGCCGGGGAGCCTTATCTAGGCTGTTCCTCCACCTGTTCGGCCTTCGCGGAACGGAGATCAGATAACTCGGTTCCACGTGGGCTTTGCCATTACCGAGCAGTATCACGGCCTGATCTTAGAGCCCAATACCTCGGCCCAAATCTGCCCGGCTAACGTCACGGCCCAATCTTAGATCATAAATCTCCTTCTCAATTGCCCCTTAATTCCGTCCGCAAAAGCGTGACTAGGATTATTTATTTCGACCGGGATAACACTTCCTCGGTCCTCAGAATGCGAAATGGCGACCGGGCTAGTTGACATTCCTGTCTGCAAACTTGCCCGGTTATACTCCTCGGTTGACGTCCTCTTCTTCAAAAGTATCCTGGTTGACTCAACTCTTCAACCTGTCTCTTCAGTTCTGACGTAGTCATAAATGGGGACATGTGGCGGGCTGCCATTGGTTCTCGAGCAGCCAACCCGTCGTCTTGCCGGAATTTGAATTCGGGCGGTCTCGTCTCCTCTATAAACATTCCCCCTCCTCATCTTCTTTGAGCTCTTATTGACTCACTGCTATTCCAAGCAACCCAGAGCTCTTGCCTCTCCTCTGCCATTCCTGAACTCGTGCTCGAAGAAGAAGCAGCCACTGCTCCATATTGGTAAGCCCTCCAACCCTTGTTATTGTTATTTTCCTTGATATTTCACACAATAGGGCAATAAAACGTAGTTCTTAGGACATAGGCCATAGAAATCGTCCCAAACCTCCCACTGTTCATGGTGTTCTTCAATTTTGCTGATGAAATTCGAAGAACTGGGGCGGATCGGGCTCCAGGTCTTCGTTTGCTCCAAAAAACCATCCCGACCGAGCAAATAACCTGTTAGACTTAACCATAGCAAGAACCGGGATAACAAAGGTCTTGGCCGCTCAACCGGGCTAAAATTTGGTCTGCTTGGGCGACTGAGCTCCTTGGTTAGCCTCTACGACCGAGGTGGTTTGGCACTCTAGACGACCGAGCTAAAGTCAAGTTCGCTTTGCGCGACCGCACTCCCTCTTACACTTGCCCTCCTTTTCCTGCAGAGTCCAAGGGGACCACTGACCATTCCTGAGGCTCCCAAAGATCGAGCAGCCACAAATCACCTGACAGTGCCAAACCACAGCCGAGCTAATTTAGCCGGTCGTAAATGGGGAAATTTCGCTTCCTCGTGGATACTCCAGCTGCGCTAGTTGCGTTCAGGGAGGAGTACGGCATCCCGGCCGACGTCCACCTTGAGCTCGCAGAAGAAGAGACCACGCCTTGGGGCAGAACAGAACAATGTCCCTTCACCGTGCTGTCCATCGTCGAAGGAGGCCTCCGCTTCCCACTCAACCCACTTATCATCGAGTTCCTCCGCCGTATCGGGCTGGCACCCACACAAGTGTCCACCAACACTTACCGAATTATCAACGGCGTCCATGAACTGAACAACCGGCTAGGCACCAACTTAGGTCTAGCCGAGATATTAAGGCAATACACGATGGGTCACACCGGTGACGACCTAGCCTATTATTTGAAAATCAGACCGGGCAAGGAGAAAATTGTAACCGGCACCCCGGATAAAGACTTGCACGACGACGATTTTTTCTGGGTGTCGGGCAATTACGAAATAGCCGAGGTACCGGGCTGGTTTATAAGCAAGAACTTCGGTTCCTCATGTAAGCCGCTCAAACTTGCTCGGTTAGCCTACCTTCTTTATTCTGTAATTAACCAGTTTTCTTGTTTCTTTTGCAGCAATCCAAGCCTTGCAAGCCAACTACCAATTTTCCAACGTAGAGGCAATTCGGACCGTGCTCCGCCATCGCCACCGAGATTGGAACGAGTTGCTCGGTTACACTCCAACCTACAGATACTCTGCTCCCCGCCGGAGTAAAGTTACAGACTTTCTCCGTGCGCCATCACTTCCTCCAGATCCAACTTTGCCAAACGTTCCACTAATCCGGTTGACAGAAGAGCAAGAGATGGCCAAACGAAGCCGAATCAAAAACCTGCTCACCGCAACGTCTGCCGAGATACCGAGCGTCATCACCCGCTCTCCAGCCGTCAATCAGTCAAGGGGTGCCGTGGTCGCCCTAGCTTCTTAAGCTGCCGGGGAGTCAATCCAAGCAACACGCCAGGCTGGCAAAAGGGCTCGCGCGGACCCGTCTGCCGAGCTGATTACCGAACTATCCACCGAGCAATCTACCGACACAGCTGACCCAATGCCGGCATGGAGACCGCAGCTCAAGCACCGGGGAAAGGAGATCCTGCCTTTGATCTCTCCAAAGCCCTTCTCCTGCGGAGCGACGTGGTTGGCAGCGACCACGTTCCTGACACCCGGCTGGTGAAATCAGCTGTGAAGTCTATGACCAGGGTAAAAGTCTCAACCTTCTACTCCAATTTTTACTAGTGTTTGCACGGTTTCTTCTTCTTTTCTGATCAGGTTTCCTTTTTGCAGGCCATCCAAAAACAACACTTAGTCATGGAGCGCATCCACTGACTTCGGCAAAAGGCAGCCGACACTGACAGCCAAGTCCAAAGCCTCCAAGCCGAGCTTGGCCAGGCAAAAGCATCTCTCCAAATCGCCAACGCTGACAACAACAGGTTGCACGGTCAGCTTGACGAGGCCGAGAAGAAGCGCGATGAGCTCTAGGCCGAGCTGGACGCTCTGAAAAAGTCAAGGAAGAAGGACTGCCGAGATGCAAATAACACCGGCTTCCTAGAAGCCGAGGGAAGCTACAAGAAGCAGGTCTTCGTTACCCAAGACATCTACTTCAAAGCGGGTTGGAAGTCTGCCTGCGAGCATCTCGGTCAGGGTCCTGATACTGACGTCTTTGCCACCCCGCCGCTTGTTTCCCTGCCGGCCTACCTCGTGCCATATGCCAATGACGTCTTCAGTGCATTGCAGGCTGAGGCCGAGGAAGGGCTTGAAGAGGAAGAGGCCGGGGAAGATACTGACGGAGAAGAGCAACCAGAACAGGAGCAGCTAGGCCGAACTGAGCCCGGTGTTGAAGACCGATCTCCAGCAGTGAACTTGGAGACAACTCCAGATGATGAATTCACCAATCTCTCCCCCTTAGCTTAGTTTTTTCTTTTTTCTATTGTTTTTTTTTCTTTGCACATGTAACCGGGCTCTCTGCCCCTCCTTTTGTATTAACTTTCTATCAATGAAAAGCTTTAGTTGCATCAAGTGTTTGCACGGTTTTCTCGAACTCTATCTTCAGCAAAATATCTCGGTTTAAATCACGAAGTTGCACAAATCACCAACTAGCTTGACCGGAGTTAAAATCTCGGTAAATATAGTAAAATTAAGGAACTTCTTCAACTGGAATAAACATCTCGGTGGGAACAACAAAGTTGAACAAATCACTAATTCTTTCAACCGGACTAAACCATCATGGTTGAGCATGCCTGAACTGAACAAAACATCTTGTATAACCGGAATACACCATCTCGGTTTTAATTCTGATAGAATTAAACAAAACATCCTCTTCCTCAACCGGAGTAGGGCATCTCGGTTGGAATCTCTGAGTCGAACAAACCATCAACTCCTTCAACCGGAGTAACTCATCTCGGTTGGAATCTTTGAGTTGAGCAAACCATCAACTCCTTCAATCGGAGTAACTCATCTCGGTTGGAATCTTTGAGTTGAGCAAACCATCAACTCCTTCAACCGGAGTAACTCATTTCGGTTGGAATCTCTGAGTTGAACAAACCACCAAATCCTTCAACCGGAGTAACTCATCTCGGTTGGAATCTTTGAGTTGAACAAACCATCAACTCCTTCAACCGGCGTAACTCATCTCGGTTGGAATCTCTGAGTTGAACAAACCACCAACTCCTTCAACCGGAGTAAATCATCTCGGTTGAGAATCTCAAGTATTCAAAGCAATCAATCAATCAAAATGCTAAGGCAAAGAAGACATTTCTATATATTGACAAAAAGAATTACATTCTGAAGTGTAAGGCAAAAAATTCCTTTGCACAAAAAGAAAACAAAAGCTAGAAATAGTACAGTTTGAGGTTGGCCGCATTCCATGGCCGGAGTATTCCTCTACTATCGAGATCCTCCAAGTGGTATGCCCCCTTGCCCGCCAAACCGGTTATCCTGTAGGGTCCTTCCCAATTTGCCCCTAGTTTGCCTTCACCTGGCACCAGGGTGTTGCCCATAACTTTCCTCAAAACCTAATCACCTACTTTGAACGGTCTGGGGTGCACCGTTTTATTGTACTTCTTTGAGAGCTCTTGTTGGTAGGCAGCGATGTGGATGAGAGCCTTTTCCCGGCGCTCTTCCACCAGATCCATTTCCAGAGCAATGGCCTCGGCGTTTAGCTCGGGTTCAAAACTTTCACTTCTGAGAGTGGGCATGCCTACTTCCAAAGGTATGACCGCCTCCATGCCATAAGCCAAAGCGAATGGAGTTTTCCCGGTAGAACGTCACGGGGTAGTTCGGTATGCCCAAAGGACGCTGGGAAGTTCCTCGGCCCACTTTCCCTTGGCCTTATCAAGTCTCTTCTTCAGTCTGTCAAGAATAGTCTTATTTGACGCCTCGGCTTGACCGTTGGACTGTGGGTAAGCCGGAGTGGAGTTGTAGAATTCAATCTTCAAATCTTCATAAAACCCTCTGAATAGGCGACCGTCAAACTGGGTGCCGTTGTCAGAGATCAAAATTTTAGGGACGCCGAACCGTGTTACCACATTCTGCCAGACAAACCGCTTTACGTCTTTCTCCTTGATTGTTGCCAAAGGCTCGGCTTCAACCCACTTGGTGAAGTAGTCTGTTGCCGCGATGAAGAACTTCTGGTTGCCTGGTGCTGTTGGGAGCGGCCCCACTATGTCTAATCCCCATATTGCAAAAGGCCAAGGGCTGGTCAGGGGAAGAAGTTCTCTGGCCGGCTGATGGATCTGGTGCGCAAACTTCTGGCACTTCTCACACTTGCGAACATATTTCTGTGCGTCGGCTTGCATGCATGGCCACCAATAGCCTTGCGAAATAGCGCGGTAGGCCAAGGACCTGCCCCCTATGTGACTGCCACAGATGCCTTCGTGAATTTCGTACAAGACGGCCTCCACGCTACTCGGGTGCACGCACTTCAGATAAAGATCGGTGAAGGACTTTTTATACAACGCTCCAGATGGAGAGAGCCAAAATCGCTCTGATTTCACCCAGACTTTGTGCGCTTCTTTCTTGTCGGCTGGCAGAATCCGATCTCTGAGAAATAGGGCTATAGGGTCCCTCCAGGAAAGACCTAGCGCGGCGCAGAATACTTCCGTCTGCCCGGTTTCTTCAATACTGGGTCTCGGTAGGAATTCAATCAAAAGAGGGTTGGGAAATGAGCGGTCGACCATAGAGGCCAGGCCGGCCAGCTCATCTGCCCGGTCATTTTCTTCTCGGCCGATCTGTTGGACCCTGATCGCCTGGAATCGCTTGATATGGTCCCTGACCAAAGCTTGGTACTTTATCATTCTGTCATCCTTTGCTTGGTAGACCCTAGAAACTTGGTTAACCACAAGCAGGGAATCACTGTAAACCATTAACTCTGATGCCTGCATCTGAAGCGCGCTCTTGAGACCGGCCAAAAGCGCCTCGTACTTGGCCTCATTGTTGGATGCTGGGAAGCCAAGGGTGATAGAGTGTTCAATTGTCAACCCGTCTGGTGATATCAAAACTATACCTAACCCAGCGCCGTGACGGTTCGAGGCTCCATCAACAAAAAGTTTCCACATCTCCCCCACGAAGAGCTTCCAGCATTCTGAGGGGTCCTGAGAGGCTTGAAGGTTGTTGGGGTCACGACTGCTCGGCTGTTCGGTTTCAAGTTCTGTGTTGATTGGTTCCAATTCAGTCACCCTTAATGATTCGGCACCGGACTCAGCAAGTTGATCTGCAATGCTCAAGTCCGTAGGCGAATCACCAGGCTGCGGTATTATGTCGGCCGCAGGTTCTGAGTTGTGTGGTTCCATTTCTTCCCCCCTTGGTGATGCGGGACCGGATAGAGCAGGTTGGTCGGTGATACTCAACTTCGTCATCGCATTACCAGGTGGTAAAACCGTACAAACTGAGGGTGCTTCAGTGATGCACGTAAACTCTGCGTCGCTACCTCCACCAACTGGTTGTATCTCGGATGGTCTTGCGTGTACCTCATCATCTGCCGCGGTAATATCAACCGGGCATACCGGATGAGTTCCAGGTGAGAATTCGGCGACGAAGTCGGCCAAAGTCTGGGCTTTGATGGCAGTGCGCGGCTGGAACTTCACATCAAACTATCCCAACTCGATCGCCCACTTAAGAATCCGACCGGAGAAGTCTGCCCGCTCGAATAAAGCTTTGAGGGGGAACTCGGTCAAGACGATGACGGTATGTGCATGGAAATAGTGCGCCAACTTTCTTAAAGCCATCATTAATGCCAAAGCAAGCTTCTCCAACGGCAAGTATCTCAATTCTGCTGGTAGCAAAGTTTTGCTGACATAAAAGATGGGGAGGTACTTGATTCCTTCAGCCCGGACAAGCACCGCACTGACTGCATGCTGCGATACGGCCAAATAAAGATAGAGTTCTTCTCCAGGCTCCGGTGTGACCAACAGTGGCGCTGAAGACAGATACTCCTTGAGCTCGGCCAAAGCTCGGTCACACTCTTCATCCCAGGAGAACTTTGATTTTAAGGACTGAAAGAAAGGGTGGTAGCGATCTGATGACCGGCTTATAAATCGATTAAGCGCGGCGGCCATTCCGGCCAGATGCTGCACGTCTTTCGCCAAGCTAGGCTGTTTTAACTCTTGCACGGCTTGGATTTGTGTAGGGTCTGCTTCGATACCTCAGTTCGTGACTAGGAATCCCAAAAAATTTTCGGATCCCACGCCGAAGGCACACTTAGATGCATTCAGGCGTAGCTTGTGCTTTTTGAGAATGGCGAACATCTCGACCAAGTCTGACAAATGATCTGCCTGATGCCGGCTTTTAACCACCATATCATCATTGTAAGCTTCCTTTTTTCGGCCCAGCAAAGGAGCAAACATCTTGGTCACCATCCTCTGAAAAGTTGCCCCGGCGTTCTTCAAACCAAAAGGCATGACTTGGCAGCAGAAGAGTCCCCTTGGTGTAGTAAATGAGGTGATTTCTCGGTCGGGGCCATGCATGGCAATCTGATGATAGCCGTGGTAGGCATCCAAGAAACTTAGCCTGTTATGTCCAGCCGTCAAATCCACAAGCTGGTCAATTCTAGGCAAAGGAAAGCTATCTTTCGGACAAGCTTGGTTGACGGTCTTGTAATCAACGCAAACCCGCCACTTCTCATTCTTCTTCGGTACCACCAATGTATTTGAGATCCACCGAGGATAGTGCACTTCTTGAATTACTCGTGCCTCCAGCAAATTCTTGACTTCCTCCGCAACTACCTCGGCGTGATGCAGCGCTGATCTCCTTGTTCGCTGAATGACTGGCTTGGCTCCGGGGAAGACATTGAGATGATGGCAAATAAAACTTGGATCGAGGCCGGGCATGTCATAAGGCGACCATGCAAAAACTTCGATGTTGGCCATCAAAAACTCAACCATCTCGGTCCGTTCTGTGGCTGTAAGGCTTGAGCCGAGCAAGAAGAACTTGTCCGGCTGCTCTGTATCAATTCGCACCTCCACCAATTCCTTGACAGCTTTATCCTCGGCCTTGGTGCCCACATCATCCAAGACACCCTGGTCCTCCGGTCCCTCAATCATTTGAACAAATCCTTTGGCAGCCCGGCTCCCGTTGACTGCCACGAAGCACGGCTTTGACATGACCTGATCGCCCCAAATCTCCTCGATTGCCCCCATAGTCGAGGGAAATCTCATTACTTGGTGAAAAGTCGATGCCACGGCTTGTATAGCGTGAAGCCACCCCCTTCCAAGGATCAAATTGTAAGTAGATGGCACCTGTAACACACAGAACTCCACCTGCTTGACCACGGATCCCGCTTTGACCAGCAGGATAATCTTTCCCAAAGGCCACTCCGGTTGTGAGTTGAAACCAACCAATGGCGATGTCGCCGGGGCCAAATCCGTATCTCGGAGCTTGAGCTGTTTGAAAGCGTCGTAGTACATGATCTCGACCGAGCTTCCCTGATCGATCAAGATCTATTTGACTTCAAAATCTTTGACGCAGAGTGTAACTACTAAGGCGTCATTGTGCGGTGTCTGAATGCGCTCCAAGTCCCTTGAGGAGAAACTGATCACATCTTTTGCTTCCGTCTTCCCCCTCTTGAGTGCAAGCTGAACTGACAAAACTTCCCTCATGTGCTCTACCTTCTTGATCATACCGCGGAGCTCGCAAACACGCGCCGGTTCCACTATGCCATGGATGACATTCACAACCCCTTGAGGAGGTCCATCTCGGTCATCCGGTCCCCACGGATCAACCGGAACCTGATTTGCCTTAACGCCCCCATCAATGTAAAGATCTAGGTGCCCGACTGCGACTAGCTCTTCCAAGTGTTGCCTCAAAGGCAAACAATCCTCAGTCCGGTGGCCTCGCTCCCGATGAAACGTGCAACGATACCGCGGATTGTAGCCCTTTTGTCCATCGCCCAACTTAGCAGGAAATCGGACATACTCCTCATCTCGGATTTCACTAAGTATGCGATAGATCGGAATCTTGAAGACCGTGGTTATGCCAGTCCTTGCCTTCAACCTTCTGTTTGCCTCCGCTTCGTCATCTCGGGAGTAGTCAGCCCGGTCATTTCGATCTCCTCTACCCCGATTTTTGCGATTCGAGCCACAGTCCGATTCCTCTGCTCGGTCACTTGAGCGGCTGGACTCTTGCCCAACTGTGTGCACTTTGCTTGCTGTCTTCTTGTCTGTTGCTACCGGAGTTGCCTTCACGGTAGATGCTGACGCATCATCCTCGACTCGGATGTGCTCATTGATGCGTTGCATGAGCTGGCCCATGGACGTTGATTGGTGCATGGTAAGCGAGTCCCGCAGTCTATATCCGACCGGGAGACCACGCTTGTATTGAGTGATTGCAAAGTTGACCGGGCGATCCAAGATCTCGTTGAAGGTCTCCCAATATCTGGAGTTATACGCCTTCAATGTGTCGCTCGGTTCCATCTTGACACTTAGTAGGTGATCGACTTCCTTTGGTGTTTATGTGTTGGTTTTAAAGCGCGTGACAAAGGCTTCGGCCAGCTGATGCCACCTCTCAATACTCCCCTCCGGCAGCCTTTCAAACCACTTCAAGCCCAGTTCGCCCAAACTTGACGGAAAGATGAGGCACATAAGAGCATCATTCCGCCTATGTCCGGCCATGACCTGTCGGAAATGACTTACATGCATGTAGGGATCGGTTTTCCCGTTGTAAAGCGTGAACTTTGGCTGGTGGAAGCCTGCTGGAAGCGGTGTTGTTTCTATTTCCAAGAAGAAAGGGGTGGCACTTAACCTTGCCAAATCTGAATCCACTAGGAGTGGCGCTGCTTGGCGGAGTGGAGGCATTTCGACCTCCTCGCTGGCGTGAACCCCGTAGGATAACTGCTGGAACGCTGGTATCCTCTGAGCTTCCCGCCGGTGAGCCCGCTCCTTTAAGACGCCCGCAAATCCTCTGAATGAGCGGAGTAAGAGTACCTCGACGTCGTCACCAGACGTGAGGGCCGGTAAGTGCTATCTTGCGCGCTAGACTTCTCTGCATGCGTGTCGGAATCACCAACCTGGTAACTTCTGGTAATAGAAATGGACGGAGTGCGTCGCTGACTCTGACCGCCTGAACGGCGGGATGGGGTGCGCTCACTGTGGTCACCCACTCCAGCTACACCCTTCCCTTTGACATGCCGCTTGAGTTCCTCCATCTCCGCCGCCATTCGCCGGATGACAGTGTCTTGGTCCCTCAACTTGTGTTCCAAACGTCGGGCATGTGATTCTCTCCGCCGCCGATGACCGTCTGGACTTCGTGAATGACCATAACTTCTTCCGCGCTTATCCCGCGCGTCTCCTGACTGTCCTCCGGTGGGTGTCTCCAAGTCCGCCATTGGATGGATGGCGGGAGGTCCTTCTCTCCTTCGGGTGAATTCCGGGGTGGCTCCGTCTATGGCAGACAACGGAAACTCGTTGTTGTTCGCCATGGACGGCGATCAGACGAGCTTGGAAGACAAGGTTTTGTCTGTCAAGCTTCCCACAGACGGCGCCAATTGTACGGGGAGCAAATATTCCGGCAAGCCTGTATTCCTTTCTTCCAAGCTCCGTTTCTATCTGATCACTTGCGAGCACGACAGTGGTGAGCTACCCGGCGGTGTGTGGCCGGAAAACCCCTCCGACGATCAAGTTAGAACACACACAGGAGATAGATAGATAGAAGGGAGAGTGTTTGAGCGTAAGAATTTCCTTACAAAATGTTCCTGTCCCGCGTATGGGGGGTGCAGACATGCTTATATACCAATAGATAATAAATAAATAATAAAATTATAATTTACATCAAAATAATTTATAATCAAATATCATAATAAATACTCTTTTATTATATGATCTTGTTATGACATTTATGATATTTGATTATAAATTATTTTGATGTAAATTATAATTTTATTATTTATTTAGTGTCTATTGGTACACAGGATGTCTATAGTAGCATGATCATAATGTGGCAAGGATATTATTTTATTACATTTTGTATATTTTGTAATGGAATGTGTTAATACTTTATCGTTAATGAGAATGTGTGATGACACTCATTGATTTAAGGGAAATGATATATCTTTTAAAAATGAAGTTCTAATACATTTAGTGATAAAAAAAAAATAAAACACAATCATCACTATTATTGTGGAGTCCACTCCCGTTACCATTAAAACTTTTTTATTAGAATGTTCAATCATTTTTCCTGATTTAATACAATAATAACGTATGAAATAATATATAAAATGTGATGCAATGAACTGATTGGCATAGGTTTGTGTGTTGTTATTTCTTTGCAGGTGGGTTTGACTCTGAGGAGAGCTACAAATTAGTGGCCAATAGAGATTGGTGTCGTGGGAGGGAGAGAAATAAAATCTTGCTTTCAATATCTAATTGTGTTATGAGAGGTTATTAGTGTGGGTGTGAATGAATGTCTACAGATGATGATATATCATATATAAATTAAGAAAAATATTAATGAAATGTTTCTCTTCTGTTTTATGGCGATGAAGTGAATAAGGAGTACTCTAATTCAAAGGTCCTGATGAATTCTTTGTAACCCAAGGCCTAATAGGTTGCATATGATGTGCAATCCTTAAGAGGTGGCACACCTTAATATTGTGTCTCAATCATAAATTTAGATAGCTATTTAGAAAGGAAATGGGAAGAGGGGGGGGGGGGGGGGAATTTTTATTTTTTTTAGATAACTTGGCATCCGGTTCTATGAATCAATTAATTTGGGAGTCTAATCTCACAATCTACTAGCGGAGGTCCATTTATAAGGTTGGGGTGGAGCCTGTATGAGCTAGTCTTAAGAAGTTGTTTGCAACTTGTGTTAAAAAATTGTTTACATTTAAGAAGTTTTGGACCTAAAACTATAGAGGGAGCACATCTGAGACCTAACCGAAAACTATAGTGGGAGCACATTTGAGACCTAGAAGAGGTGTGACAACCCTTACATCTAATTAGTGTTAAATTGTGATTAAATATGATAAGTAATTGATTAAGATGAAATCCTGAATTGATTGCATGAGTGTGTTGCTTTAATTACGTTTCTATCTGTTTGTCATTGAATGATCTGTTCATGTTTTGATTTCGAACTGCGAATTGAAAGTCTTATCGGCGACCGATTCAGTAATTGGTTAGTGTTATATGCTAATTAGGATTTATGGGATTTTATGGTAGGTTTGATTAAAATTCAATTTGAAATGATTAAATTAGAATAAACAATGTTAAACTAATTGAACCTAGGTAAATTACACTTGTGCCATTGAGTGGTTTAATTCAAGACCAACCCTTATTACACTTTACATATGTTTGATGCACCACTTTCCATCCATCTTCTAGACCAAACGTGAGAGAGAGGGAATTGGAAGAAAAATTGAGTTCATCTAGATTTTGGCTTGAAATTAGAGGAATTGAAGGAGACTTGAGAAATTAGGCTTCTACACTTGGAATTCAAGGCTTAAGGTAGGGAATTCTTTCACTTAATTGTGAATTTAAGTTGTTTCTTGCATGGTTCATGGAAATATTGAAGATTAGAGTCAAGTTATAGCCTAAAGAGTTGAATTGAGAAGCAATGTGTGCATGCATGTCCATATCATTGAGTTTGAAGATCATTTTCATGAGAATTTCCACATGCATGTCCACATTTTGGTTGTACTCTTGAAATTCACTATGTTTTTTAGCTCAATCTTGCATTTGATCATGCTTTGGAGCATTAAAATTCATAAGGACTCATGCATGTTATGTTTTTGCATTGTTCTTCAAGTTTACATTACAAATTGTGTTCAATTGTCACACATTTGGGCTTGATTTTATAAAATGATCTTTAAAACATATTGTATTATGGGTTTCTAGTGTTTTCCAGAAAATTAGCCCAGAAAAATCGAATTTGAAGCTTTAGAGGTTGAGTTTTGTGCTTGAGGATCAATTTGAAAATTCCAGATTTTTGATCCACGCTCGAGCATAGGACTTCACGCTCGAGCGTACACTCTGAGTACATGCACTTCCGCTCGAGCGTCGAGGGTCAAGCTCGAGCGTGAAATGCATATGCCCAGAAGTTCATGTGTTTTGCAGTCCGCTCGAGCGAGGTAATCTGCGCTCGAGCGAGGGTTTGAGTCTCACGCTCGATCGTGGGTCGAGCGTCCATCGAGCGTGAAAAATGTGCAACCAGTACTTTTTCATGAGTTTGCAGTTTGCTCGAGCGAGGGAAGTCACGCTCAAGCGGAGCCTCTTTGTCTACATGTCCGCTCGAGCGGGGAAAGCCACGCTCGAGCGAGACTCTTGTTTTCAGCAAATTTTGGAAAGTGTTTTAAAGTACATCTTTGCATCTTCATACCATCCTAGGCATTCTTAGGCCATGTTTAAGGCATCTTGATGAGGATAATGTTATAGAACCACACCAAGTTATGTTAAGGGCTAAGTTGTTAATCCCAAGAGTGTAACTTAGTGTGTGTTCGTTCTGCAACTGTGTAGGGTTGGCACCGAGGACGCTGACTAGCTTGTCTATAGCCCAGTAATCTGCGAGTAACAATATTGTAAAGATACATTCAATTATAATTATTTCTGAACGATTGATTGTACTACTTTCTGAAATAACATTGTTTACTGAATGAATGTTGTCCTATTTGTCAACTATACTCGTGGCATCCATAGCAACTTACTATTATTGTACTGTTACTGCTACTGTTACAGAGATCTCTGTCAGTTCCAATGTTTGGAACTACTACTGTTTACTGTTTTGATGGCCATCAACTGACTGTTCGGTCTACTAAGACCTACTGTACTGTTTTGCTATTGGACGTACCATGTATGACTGTTATGATTTCTAAATGACTGATATGGCATGAAAGATGAGCCACTGATTGAATAACTAATTTACTGATGCAAATGACTGTTTTAATTAATGAAAGGACATTCATTCTTAACCCCTTTACGCATTTGTTATTCACTGGGCTTTAGCTCACTGTTTATATAATGAAAGGACATTCATTCTTAACCCCTTTACACATTTGTTATTTACTGGGCTTTAGCTCACTATTTATATATGCATGTAGGTGGCCAGGCACCGGACCGAAGCTAGGAACATCCAGTTAAGCTCGGAGCATCCAGTTAAGCTCATGTTTTGTCCAGCCAACCGTTGTGCCTCACTTCGAGGTTCCAACTCCGCTCAAGCTAAGGCTGTTTTGGGGGTGTTCAAAATCACCTTTTTGCTCTGTTTTGTGCCGATTGAATAAGACTTGACTGTACAGTTATGGTGAAGGGATTGGGTCCCTAACCTATTGTTATGTATATGATATGTGTATATATGTTTTGGTTATGAATGTGGCTCTGTTCATAAAGTCTTTTTCCATTCAGATTTTCACAGCTCATTAGACACATTTTATTTACTATTTGGCTTCCGCCAGCCCCTTACTCTGTACTACTGTCATTACTGTTAAGCAGGCCTTTGGTTATCGCGGATTACTGGTCGGCTACGATGCTAAACCCTTAGGGGCGGGTTTGGGTCGTGATAAGAGGGCACACCGCCAACCCTTGGGATTGGTGGGGGAAAATGTTTCACTCACCATTTCTCTTTCTCCTTTTATATTCTTATCCAAATTTATGATTAATCGTAACGAAATTCATCATTTGAGAAATAATTGCATAACTTTTTGTTTTTGTTTTTGAATCTCATACCTCATCAAATTTATATAAGGAAAAAGAGAAAAGAGAAATAAAATTTAAATGTCTTCTATTCATTTTTGTTTTGCATGATTTTATTCGTAGGGAAGGGTAAAGAAGAAGGAAAATAAAAATGGCAAAGAAAATTTGAAGAGGAAAGGAAAAACAATGAGGAAAAAAAGAGAGAGAACAAGAAAAAGAAAAACAAAAAACAAAAAACAAAAAACGAAAAACGAAAAACGAAAAACGAAAAGAAAAAACATTACCAAACCTCTTTTGTTAGGTTTTTATAATTGATAATTTTATTTAACAAAACTTTTTTTAGTTATAATTTTATTCGCTCTTATGTTTCAGTGAATATGTGAGTGTTTAGATGCGAATTTAACCCAAAATGTGCTTATACAGAGGAGTTTGTGATCTTGAGGCTTTCATATTTGTCACTTCACTGACTATGTACGAGGATTGAGTTTTTTGTTAGCGTTGTTTGACTGCTCGAGTGGTCATTTGTGAGCTTGAACGGTGAAATCCAGTATCTCTGCGAACTTTTGATAAACAAGTTTTATCACTCGAGCGGTGAAATGTGCTTTTGAGCGATCGACTTATATGTTTTGCACTACCTTTACTCACACTGCTTGAGTGATGAAGTGTGCGCTCGAGCAGTTTTCGCGATCTTATTTTCTATAAAGTGTGCCGTTTGCTATTTTTAGGGTTTAACTCGTCCAGACTTTTCAAGAGAAAGAACAACCAAAGTGTGATATATTGGAGAGTGTTGTAGAAGTGTTTCCTTGATAATTTGAGAGTGGTCAATGAATCAACAGGCTTCATATTGATATCATCAAGGGGTTTGTCTTTATTCTTTTATACACAAAGAGAGAGGTGTTCTTCAGTGGGTTCCGAGAAACTTGAGCCCGAAGCTTTAGTGGATTCCGAAGTGGCTCATCGTCGTAGATTCGATAACGACATTGTAGATTTAATGTTGGGCAAAGCAATTCCATGGTGAAGACGGTGTTGGAAGAGACACATCAGGTTTGGTTCAAATTAGATGTGGATTCGATAGGTAATTGAGAGTAATCTTGTGTAATTCCTTTTTGTCTTCTTAGCAAATTGTTTTGTGATTTTGGCCCGTAGTTTTTTTTTATTATATTTTTTTTTATCATAATTGGAGGTGCTCCAATTGTGTTTTTTTTTTTCACGTTAAATCGTTGTGTCAATTTGTCTTTGATTGTTTGATTGTGATTGTTATTTATTGTTTAAAATTAAAACATAATCACAAATCAATGTCTCAGGAATTTTAGATTTTTCATCTTTTTTTGGGACTTTAAAACTAGGAGGGAAATGAAAAAGAAATTGGGTGAAAATTAATTTTGATGGAAAAAAGAAGGAATAATTTTATAAATTTCAGAACTTTTTTTTGTTCATATATTCATCTTATTGCAAGAAAGTATTGTAGAGAATGTGATTCTACATGGAGTATGTTTTGCACAAGCATCGTGCGTTTAGGATCACTATATATATATAAGGGGTGATTTAGTGTAGTTTATATATTTTTTTAATATTTACTTTGAGAGATCGTGTAGTGTAACTTCTATTTATTAGGTTGAAATAACTTAAATAAATTTAGAAAAATTGTTATCTTAAAAAGTGAGTGAGGTGTTTTTTATTTTTATTTTTTGATTGTTAATTTTTAACTGAAGTTAATAATAAATTGTACTAAATAGTTCCAATGAGCATGAGCATGTAGGATCCTTCTTTTATTGCAAGTATGAGCATGAATCTATGTAAATAATAGATAACCCTCCTGCATTTGCAATAATCTAAGTCATTTTATGTGCATTTCGACCAAATTTTTGAATCTTGTAGTTAATGATTGGACAAACCTCTAGTAGTTTCAAGGTTTAAGACATTCGGCTTTTGGGAGTTTCGAACTTACAATCTCTTAGGTGGGTAGCCCTTTGGGTGGTAAGCCCTATCACTAAGCCGAACCCCTTGGTTGGGAAGTGGGCCTATATGAGTCACCTAGATGGGCTGGGCTCAGTGGGGAGCCTTAGTCTATCAGTCAAATTATCAGAAGAGGCCTTGGCCCTAGTATTATTGTTCAACACCTGACAAGTTAGCCCATTTAATGTTAAAAGTCCAACGAAAGTCTGATCAACAGAGTTCGTAACTGGTATACTAGTCTAGTGTTGGTAGAGGCTTATGGGCTGGTCTAGATTGCCAAAAATTGAAATGTAGGGATTAATTTTATGAGGATTAAAGTGAAATTTTACTCAAATTAAAAAGATTAATGATTTAATCTACGTTTTATTTCACTCTCTCTCACATGCAAATTGGGGTAAAAATGATTGGTTGGGATCTCTCTTTTATGGTTTTCAAAAATTTGTTTTAGATTTGTTTTCGTTATTTTATTGGTGGGATTGTATTGACAAAAAATGTATTTTACGGGATAATATAATTGTGTCAAAAAGAGTGAATGCGGAGAAAAAGAAGTTTGTACCAAAAAAAAAAAAAAACCTTACATTGGTACATTGAAGTCGAATTGCTAAACAATACTATCGCATGCCGTTATAGCTATTTTATATTAGGGATGTTCTTATATGATAAAATTTAGATCATCTATGACTAACTTGTGAAGTTAATTGTAAAACGTATTTTATATGTTTAACTAATTTTAAAAACAAAAATGAGACTGTGTTTTGTTTTAATTTTTTGGATTTAATTTTTGAAAATTGAGTTTTTTTTTTTTTTTTTTTTTTAAATTTTAAGCAATTTTTAAAATTTTTTTTAAATACACTTTACTAAGATGTATCTAAAAAGTAAAAGATTTGTGAAAAAATATTTTAAAAAAGGGTGAAACACCAATAAATTTTAAATAGTGACCTTATGAACTGTTTGGTCATCATTTTTTTTCTTCTTATATATCCAAAAATCTCATTCTAGTGTGAATTACATAAATAACCAAAATATGGGTTTTCTTATAATGTTGAAATTACTAAACGTAACATTTTAAAAAAATTCACTAGTGTACTTTTTTTTCTTCAAATGTAACACTTCAATGTAACACTCTAAAAATGTAATACTCCCATATAACACACTAAATAAAATTTTAGTGTCCTTTTTCGAAACGTAACACTTCAATCAATGTAACACACAAAAACTTTCAACCCAAACGTAACACTCCAATGTAACACACTAAAAAACTCCTTAGTGCACTTTTCCCGAACGTAACACTTCAATCAATGTAAGACTGAAAAACTCTTTAATATATTTTTCTCAAACGTAATAACGTAACATTTTATAAAATTTCTTAGTATATTTTTTTCAAACGTAACATTCTAATCAATGTAACATACAAAACCTTCTTAGTATATTTTTTTCCAAACGTAACACTCTAATTTAACATATTAAAAAATTTGTTAGTGTACTTTTTCTAAATATAACATTCTAAAAAACCTTCTTAGTGTATTTTTTTTCCAACGTAACACTCTAATCAATGTAACACACAAAAACTTCATAATGTACTTTTTTTCAAACGTAACAATCTAATGTAACACCAGAAAATCACACTACAGAAATGTAGGTTTCCACGCTCGACAACTAACACTTCAGCTAACAATTCCTCCAAAAAGAATCTTCCACACCTCATATTTCCATTTTTATCCCAAAAAAGAATTAGAAAATTAGAAAAATGAATCGTACAAAGGCATTTACTTAAAATCAAATGATACCAAATTAAATAAATACAACTTTTCCAAACAAAAAGGACTAATTGGTTCATGAAAAAACTCTGGACTAAATAGATCAACATTCCCCAACATGGGATTTTTAGATAAATTTTCCTTTAAAAAAAATTAATAAATACACAGGAATACGAAAATTGTACTGATTTTTTGTGTGTGTGTGTGTATTCTTGGTATTTAGTGAATTTTTTAAAGATTTTTTTCACAAATATTATACTATTTAAGTGTATTTATGTTAGGTGTATCTAAAAATTTAAAAAAATATTTAAAATATTAAAAATATTCAGTGATAGCCAAAAAATACGGAAAAGAAAAAGTTTTAATTTTTTAAAATGTGAATTTAGAAAACTCAAACCAAACAAGCTATGTTTCCTATATAATGATACTAAATAAAATAATTCAAAAATGAAATCCTACTTCAATTGTGTGAAATAACGATTATTTAACTTAAAATATGATTGCACAATAACCCAACAAAATATTTATTTTATAATTAAATTTATAATCTAACTTTAGAGGATCTAAATTCTAAATTATATATCATATAATTTTATTTTTAATTTTTTTTTTACCTGAATTCGTTATCCAAATACGACTGAAAGCCTTAAATGCCCAAATCCATGAATTTGTATTTGGATATTTATTACTACATGTCAAAGTGTTGGCAGTTTCTCAGTCTTTCTTAGAAGTATAACGGCGTGTGCATATTCAAAGGTTGTTAAAATTGGGGAAAAAAAAATTACAAATTTTTATTTAAATTTGATTTGGATAGTTACATAAGGTAAGAAGTTACAAACAATTACACGAATAAGAAGTTACTGACAATTACACGAATTTGATTTGAGCAGTTACTTGAGGTAGGAAGTTTCAGGCAGGTACCCAAGGATATTTTGGAAAAACTAAAAAAAATGTGACAATCTATGCCAACTCATAGTGTAGACTTATGGTTGTGTAACACTTTTTGTAATATGAGGTCTCAGATTTAACTCCTATAGAGAGGAGTTGTTGGGCTTAGATTTTGTTGATTTCCTAATTATTGTAGGTGATTTTATAGCTATTGTGGAATAATAGTCTGTTTGATGATGTAGTATTTCTCATATTTGTAATTACTCTTCTATCGATTGAGAAGGCAAAAAAAGTATAAGTTTTATATAATAATTAGTTGGTGAATATATATTGTGTATCACTTAAGTGATAAAGATGTTGGGTGTGTTTGGTTTGATTTTGGGAGGTAAATTTTTAAAATAAATCTTAAAGAAAGAGTTTAGAAATTTTTTTAGTTTATTTTAATTGTATATTTTGAAAATAGTTTTGGAGTGTGGGAATTTGGGATGATTTGATATTTTGTTGTAGTTGAGTAGATGTGTATGAGAGAAAAAGTTATTGAGAATGAGAGAGGAGAGAGAAAAAGTGATTGATTGATGTGTAGGAGATAGAAAGTGATTTCGAATTTTTTTTTCTAAAATTACTAAACCAAACAAAATTTTAGAAAATTTTCTCCAAAATTTATTTCTCAAAAACAAACCAAACAATGCCATTGTTTTTCAAACCAAAGGTTTTGGGAAACATTGTTTTATTTAATCATGAATATTGAAGAACCTCTAGTGAAACAAAGATGGCGCTCTTACTTCTCTATGAAAAAATGAAAAAAAAAAAAAAAACCCACAACAAACCTCCATAACTTGGGGGAATATAATGGAATAGATAATTTGGTTTGAGAAAAGCACATTTGAAAATAGAAGAAGGTTAGCTTGCAACATGTTTTAACTCCAAGGAATATCCTAATTCCAATATATCCTAATTCAAACAAATTAACTGTGATAACCCAAGTCGTACTATGCTGAATTATGTATGTGATTATGTGTTTGATATGAATTTGCATGTTTAAATGTGTGAATTATGTGATTTTGGGAATTATATCTGTTAAATGTAGGAACATCTGTTGCAATTACAACTTTGAATTGAAATTGAAAGCCTTAGAAGCGTTAGGAACCAAAACAGACTTCATATTTGTGTTTAGTATGATTTTTAGAGCTTACGTACCGTGAAATTTTGTAAAATTACGATTCATAATGATTTAATTAAGTTTAATGAGCCTAAGCTATATATGTATCTAGCTATCTTGAATTCATCTTGTTGAGAGCTTTGCTAAAGAGAGGAAGAAGAGAAGTATAGCGATCCCGGTTTCCCTTTTTCTTTAACTGTTGTACCCGGACTTAGGTTCCGTGGAGTTGGTTGTTGTTTGTGCCTTGTTTACATCCTTTAATTCTTTTATTGAGTCTCAGGTTGGTTGAGCTTAGGAACCAAGTCTAGTTGCCCAGATTTTGGCTTGTACGCTCGAGCGGGGGTTTGGGCGCTCGAGCGGGGAATACACCCATCCAGTATGTCCTGTGTAGTGTTGGACGCTCGAGCGGGGGATTGGCCGCTTGAGCGGGAGGTTGTGAGTGACGCTCGAGCGGGGAGTTAGGTGCTCGAGCGGGGACCTGTCTGCAAAAAACTTCTGGGAGTGTGCATTCGCCGCTCGAGCGGGAGTCTGTGAGTGGCGCTCGAGCGGGGTTTTCCACACTCGAGCGGGGCGACTGTTATAAAAATCCGAGATCCGACTTTCTGGATCATTTTTCATCTCCCGTTTGATTCTAAAACCCTAGAACCGACTTCTCTCTCTCTCTACTCACCTTCTCTTAGGTTTGATCTATTTAGAGTGTGTTTCTACCCCAGATCCTTTATTAAAAAGATAGAGTGAGTCGAGGGCTTCCATTTAATCTGAACGTTTGGTGGTTTGGAGCACTTTGGAATTTGGGTCTTCATCTCCGTCTTCTCCATTCGGGTTATTTTCTTCGAGGTAGGGATTTCCTACTCCATCTTATAAGTTTTGTTCTAAGTTTTGGTATTTTGATATGTTGGGAGTACTTTGGTAATTTTGGGAAAAACCCTAGTTGTATTAATAAATTAATTTGTATAATTAATTTAAGGAAATTGGGGAAATATGGTTATCAAGGCTGGCCATGCAAA
>NW_021029156.1:21753-38201 GCF_004153795.1 Camellia sinensis | reverse complement strand
TTCTTACCCCGCCACCAAAACTGGCGACCCAAATCCCGATACATCTTAGTGCCTCCCGGATGCACCGCAAGGCGTGAATGATGAAACTCTCGGAGTACCTCCTCTCGGCAAGACTCCGGCACAAACAGACGGTCACGGTATCTCACACTTAGGTCGGGATACACCGTCAAACCCTTCTCAACCTTCCCACCGGAAATCTTCTCACGGAGAGATTCTACCTCAAAGTCACCTCTCTGAGCCTCTAACACTCGAGTCACAAGTGAAGGCTGTGCAATAACAGAAAACAAGGCCGCAGCGGTCTGAATCCAGACACACGCTCGAGCGAAGGAACTATAGCTCGAGCGAAGGATGAACTAACTCGCTCGAGCGAAGAAAAGCTCGCTCGAGCCAAGAATGCAAAGCTACAGGTCCATACAGGACGCCATCTCTCGCTCGAGCGACCAAACCCCAGCTCGAGCGAAGAACCAAAACGACATCTCGCTCGAGCGACCAACGCCTCGCTCGAGCGAAACACCAAAAACCTGGACAGCAACACTTGGTTTCTAAACCCAACCAACCTGAAACAAACCTACCCAACACATCCTATAATTCCAAAAGAGAAAATAAAGGACAACAACAACAACTATACAATGACAGAATCTACGGAACCTAAGTCCGGATACAATAATCAAATGGGAAAGACCGGGGTCGCTATACCATGACTCTTGCCAAAGACCACGTGTCCGTCATTACCAAGATTGTCTCGGCTCAGGAACTTAGGTACGAGAGGGGAAGATCATGAATTGAGCACCCCTACTTGCCCGATCAAAGATCGGCCTCTACTAATTATAATATGATTTTTGTCAACATTATATGCTTTTGTTCCAGTTTATTAGGCTAGCATTTACTATGTGATGCACACACACACAAGTATAGACTCAATTGCAAGAATTGGAACATCTTGAGTCATGTTTGTTTTGCAAAATTGTTTCGAAATATGTATCACTTGAAAAAGTGATCGCATATGAATATTACTCAAATTATTCCAATTCAAGCAATAAGCCTTCATTCACAGCCATTCAAGTAGTTTACCAATTAAGCATTTAGCCTCATGACAAGCATGCTAGACATATCAATATTCACAAGCATGCGATTATGTTAAAGCAAATAAAAACTTACCTAGTACTCCAAGCCAAAAAAGAAACAAATTTAGAAAAATGCATGATCCTAACTATACAATATAAGTAATGCAACACATACGATATGCAATTACTAGGTTCGGCTACTTAACATGACATATTAAACAATTTGATAACATGCGGTCTAAGCACGTATTCAAAGAAGTATTTACACAACAATGTAGCTAGAATGATGAACCGAGTCACGGTGCATGGAATACAATGGATGCAAACATGAGTTATGTTAATCAAAACATGATGTCCCTAATCTAACCATCTTAAGCTAGTAAATAAAAGGGAGAAAGACGTGGGATTGGAAGACATACATATTATTACATTGCACTCTCAGGAAGAAGAGTCCGAATGAATAATCTAGCTAATTAACTAACTAATTAAGCTAAGCTAATTAAGCTAATTATTACAAAATCGAATGAATAACTAGCTAATTTACTTAACTAACTATTACAAATGAAATGAATTAACTAACTATTCTAGTTAACTAATTAATTATAAAACGAAATTTGAATAAATAATTAACTAACTAATTAATTACAAAACGAAATTTGAATAAATAATTAACTAACTAATTAATTACAACACTTTACAAAATTAACTAGCTACAACGAATTAATTACAATAAGATTAATTACATTCGACAAAATGCGTAAGTGAAAATGGATGAAGGTTGCATGCACAACGCCTGAGAGCTACTCTGTCTGCCCATGCCGCCTTTGTTTCACCTTCAGCCATTGCCTTTGTTTCCTGCAAAACTGCACTGTTGGCCACACACTGAGGGCTGGTCGTGCATCACTGATGACCGGCCGGGCCTACAGATGGCTGGCCTTGTATCAATTTGGTGCAAAACTCTTTTTGTGTTCTGAGGTGAATCAGTGCAGACAGAGTGTCCTCAAGCTCTGTTTGTCCCTTTCTTCCTCCTCTGTCATGGGAAAGCCTCGAGAGAAGGTTGAAATTGATTCCAAAGCCATCAATAAGCAAATTGATTGCTTGATTTGCTTGATGGTCTTGGATGCAATCTTGGACAAAAATCAATGAAATGCAACGAATGAGACCACCCCTCTCTCTTGTCATGGAATAAACTCAAAGAGGGAGGTTGCGATGCTTCAAGAATCATCAAAATGTCATGAATTAGCATGTGACAACTCTTGACACAAGAAACTTGGCATAATGTTCAGCCAAGTTCAAGCAATTCCAGCCATTTTCTTTATGTGCGTTGATCCAATTTTAAACCAATTTGTTTAGTCATTGTCATTCATTAGTCCATTTGTCCATGGTGGTTAAGTCCTCTAAAAGGAGAGAATCGTCAAATGGGAAGTAATTCTCAACATGAAAGAGAGATTACACCATTGACAATGAATCTCCTTAGAGATTAAACCATTAAGCGCAACACTCTAGTTCATGTATTGAATAACCATCAACACTTGAAACAACTCTCAAATGAAATAATAAAGGAGTGGCAAGTTGATTATTTTAATGAGGTTATTAAACATAGAAATGAGTTGAAGAAGAGTTAGAACAACATGCAACAAGCTATACAAGTAAACTTAGGAGACAACAAATGAACTAATCAAAACTTGAAGTAATTAAATAAATTAGGACAGCCCTAAAACAGCCCCTAAAGTGCAAAAAAACAGTAGTTAAGACCAAGAGAAAGTAAGTAAAAAGAGTAGAGAAAAAGTCATGGAACAAAGCCTAAGGAGGGGTGGCTAACCCCTCACTTTTTGCAATTTTAAATCACATGTTTCAGCCTCAAAACAGTCCAAATACAGTCCAAAAACAGCCCAAAAACAGTGGCTAAAAATGTGTTTGAAGAGCACAAAAAAATAAGCAAACGCAAGAGATATAAAGCTAGTAAGCAAAATCAAGGAAAGGTGGCTAACCCCTAAACTTTTCAGACTTTTAAATCATGTTTTTCAGCCTTTACAAACTCTGAAAATCAGTATATAAAGACGAGAAAAATAGTGGAAAGGAGTAGAAGAAGATGAAAGAAGAAAGTGCAAAATTACACCTTTGAAAGAGAGGTAAGCTCTTAGTTAATAAACTCAATTCCAACACCCTTAAGTTTATGAAACTTTTTTAAAATCTCAAAAAAACTTCAAAAACAAGCTCCAATGGTGTATGTATTGTGTATGTATAGTTAAAAGGTGATATGAAGTTTGGAAGGGAGATGGATGTTCTTAGCTCTCAAAAACCTTCAAAGCTTTTGGAAATATTTCCTAACCCTCTAGGCTATGAAAATATGTTGTAAATTCTCTACAAGAAAGCTTCAAATCCAAGCTTTAATGGTGTATGGAGGGTGAAAGTTGATTTGGAGAAGAAAAGAGGCTTGAAGGTTCAAGGAGGTTCAAGGATGGCTCATCAATATCTAAGCCTCTTGGAAAGTTTTTTCTAACCTTAAAATCTGAAGTGGGAGGTCCTATTTATAGAATTTGAGCTAATTTGGTCCAAAAAATATCTTCAAACAAAGATATTTGTTAATTCCCGCCAGTTGTCTGTTTGGCGCCATCGAGGCCCGGCCGGCCCTCAAAACCCACGGTCGGGCCTCAATAATGCATGGTCAGCCCAAAAAAGAGCTCTAGAAAAATTTTCACTAAAGCTCGGCCGGTTCTACATAGACCTGGCCGGGTCTACGTAGACCTGGCCGGGTCTCAATGACTGCACTTCAGGCCCGACTTCAAACGAGCATATCTCCCTCATCCGGACTCGATTTTAGCTGATTCTTGAGTCTAAATTGAAACCTTGGAAGTCTACTTTCCAATGGTGGTGGCCTTATAACTAAAGTCTAAGTGTGCAAAGAGATAGGCCTGGTTTGTGAAGGTTGCTCAGTTCTTTCTCAATGGTTTGATGCTCACCTTTCTTAACTGGTTTTCTTCCAACCCCTTCTATTTTCTTTAACTCCAAACCTATAAATAAGAAGTTTTAAAAGATTTTTTAAAGAGTTCACTTCTCTTCCATTCATTTCCACTTTGTCCCTACTCAGTTTACCTAAAAGTGCAATGTTTTTAAACAAAATGCGAGCCTCAGACATCATAGAAGCATTTGGAAAAATATTTTGAAAAGAGGGTTTCTAAGTCTAAAATAGTTTGGCTAAAATGGGGTGCAAGCTTTGGAATTAGAGCTTGAACCCAAATTTCTTCGCTGAGAATTTAAATGATTGCACAATGTAATTTTCATCATCGGGTGTTCGGAATAAAGCGCCCAAGTTTTAAGGGCGGTCAAAAATAGGGTGTCTACACACATAAAAATGAAAGATATACACTTTAGCTTCTAAGGATAGGAAGTCACATAAGAATAGTGACACCATATAAATTTATAATCCATGCACGTTTGTCTAACCAAGTCATATGTATCAAAGTCCCCATATAGCTGATCTGCAACAGCACGAAAGAGGCAGTTCTCATCCTCCAACATTCGTTTGACTTCTCACCCTTGTGCCCTTTTTATATCAATCCCAAATTGGCATTCTCTCTCCTGAAACAAAAGCAATCAGCCAATTTTATAATACTAAATTTTGATGAAAACCATGGAATGAGCAAGATGAGTTAGGATAGAAAGGCCCCGTTTAGTGTAGCTGTTAAAACAGCTTATAGATTATAGCTTAATAGATTATAGATTATGACTTTAATCAGAAGTTGTTAATCTGTTTGGTGTAGCTGTTGGATTATAGATTTAAGTTGCTGAGTAGTGTTTGTTAAATAAGCTGTGAAATAGCTTTTTCAATTAATTTTTATTTTTTGTTTATCTACATTTCTCATAAAAAATAATAATAATAATGTATAGTCCATTTGAGTCTTTTTCTATTTTTAAAAAAATAAAAAATAAAAAAATTTAAGAGTATAACCACAAATTAACATGTCCACAGCAGAAGCTGATAATCAGAAGCAAGGGGTGAGCAGCTTCTCAGAATCAACTTTTTTGAGTTAAAATAAGCTGTTAGAATCAGAAGCTGTTTGAAATAAATTTAACCAAACAGTCCAAAATAACTTTTTCAAAGCTAAAAGCCATAAGTTGGCTCTAAAAAACTGAAACAAACACCCCCAAAGTCCGATCATAAATTAGAAGTAAAACATCAAGTTCATTAGAAAGTTAAAAACCTATATTTACCTATGATGCTTAGATACAATAGGGAAGCAATACATTTTTTTAATCTTATCACGACTTGTAAAATTCATTGAATCATTTTATTTTGTTTTTTTAAAAAAAAAAAAAATTAAGGGTACTTGAATTCATATGCAATTGATATGCCATATTTAAATGTTCAACTAGAGAAGGATAACTCAAGTCTACAATATTAGTAATTAAGGAACACCTGCTTGCTGAAGTAACTGATTGAAAAAAAAAAGTAGTTACAATCCAAGAAAATATGAATTGCAAAATGGGCATGGCCAAGTGATTCCAATAAAAGCATGAAGGGCATGGCCAAGTGATTCCACATGAAGAACTGTTTGGGACCTACCTTGAATGTTAGTGCTGCAAAAGTATCCAGGAATTGTTATTAAGATATCAAACATATCAAAGCCATTGGATTCAGATCACAAATTTTTAAAACAAAAGGTTTTTAATACCTTAGTGAATACCAAAGATAGTCACTTTTGTCAGCTGTAGTATTATCGTTCAATGATTGACGCATGAATTGTGGAATTGTAGCCACAGAAATAATCTGTCACATAAAAATAACAAATTAACTTATCTTGTTATTGAAATAAATATAAATTCATATTTTATAGCCCCATATTTATTAAAAGGGAAATTTGGTTGTGAATTTTTTTAAAATAAAGAGAACATATAAGTTAGCAGTTACGGTATGAAATGAAGTTCCATGAAGATACTGCATCATCTGCTTGTGACCAAATTTCTAGCTCTTTATACAAATGCAATAAATTCAAAATAATTTCTAGCTGTTTTGACATGGTTGAAGTTAAGATTTCTATCTAAAAAATGGCTAACCAAACAAGCTTTCCACTTTTCAATGTTTTCCCGAGGTGGGAGATCAACAACAATGTCAGTATTGCTAGCAGGTGGAAAATACCTTTGTTTCACAGCAGATCTCTGATTTGTAGCTACCACCGAGGCCCAGGTCTTCTTCTCCAGCACAACTGGGTTCGCCACTGGGATAGAGTTGGCAGCATCATTACCCTTCCCTTGCTCGCTTTGATTTACCAAGAACCCAGTTTGTTGCCTAACACCTCTTCCACCCCTTCCACCTCGTATCCCCTGTTGTAGACCAATACGTCCACCCATCTGAGCGAAAACATTTCTTATCCCCAGATCTTCTCGATGACTCGAACTCCTTGCCTTAGGGCTCACCCTATCCATGCCCATTTCAAGATCTGAAAGCTTCTGAGACGTTATGTCCTCATATACAATCTCTTATTCATCCAGATTGGAAACCATATTCCTAGCCCTAGCTATAATCAAGCTATCAGGTAAATCCCTAAATCGGTTGATAACAGTTTCCTCACTACCCTCTTTATCGGACCATCTCGATTTTAACAAGTTTAGTGCAGCTGCCGGAGTCGAAATTTCCTTTTAAAAGAAAGGGGTTAAGTCTTCATGATTCACACCTGAAACAGTGGCTTTCCTCATGTTGAGTTTCTTTCTAAAAGCTTCCATAGACTCAGCAAAAGAACTAGGGTTCGTGATTGTCTTTCCAGATTGACCACAACTGATGGGCGATTCAGCTTTCATACCCCCGAAACCCTAATCAAACAGCTTCCTCACTATCCTTCCTTTTTTTTGTTTTTAAATTTTTTTTGGTGTTTGGCACTCCAAATTTTTATTTTGGCATTATTTATTTATATTTTGGCCGTATCTTTCACAACAGCAATTGCGTGTCGTGAAAAGTGTAATATTTTAAACGGCTTGCTTTTCGTGTATCGTGAAAAGTGTAAGTTTTAACGGTTAGCTTTTTGTACGTTGTGAAATGTTTAATAGTTTTAACAGCTGGTGTACGCTTGTCGTGTATAGTTGATGTATTAACGGTAAGCCATATGCACGTCGTAGAAAATTTTATTATTTATAGTTAACATTGCAAGCTGTAAAAAAATCATCGTTATTAGTATTTACAACCTACGCAGTAGACACGTCGTGGTTAGAAAATTATTTATGACATGCAAAAAAAACAAGTCGTAAGAATGAGAAACCACGGCTTGGATTTACTATATATCGTTGATGTGAAGTCGTAAAACCTCAATTTTGTTGTAGTCTCTAAATAGATAAATAATTTTCAATAAAGATATACTTTCCAACATTGCAAAATAGGAGTGATAATTCATATCCAACTCTACTACCATCATCATCACCATTCCAATTTCATAAAACCAACATCAATTCCATTTTCTCTTTACAAAATCAAATATTCACAATTTGGGGTAAAATCCCCTTTCTTTAAAAATCAACTCCAAGAATAAAAATACATCATTTTATTACAACTCAACCACATTTACAATCCCACAATCATTTCCAAGAAACCATTTTGAAAACCCTATTTTTTGATTTCAAAGCCAAAACCTAGGTTTTATCCAAAAATTCTCAAATCACAATCTTGCCTAGAAAAGCAAATAACTAAGTTAAAAACCATACAAAAGTGTGGAGAAATTCCTACATCAAAGTAGAAGACACGAATAGAGGATGGGTAGAATTGGATGGTAACAAAAACACTAGATGCTCCGATCAAAACGAAGCCCTCGACGTGCTCTATCTTTTACTCCAAAGGGCGATGGCTGAGAAACCACCAGATCGAAGTGTATTTGAGGTTGAAAGATGGTTTCTAGAGAGAGAGAGATAAGATATGAGGTATTGAAATGTTTAGAGAGAGAGAGAGAAATAAAAAAATTGACTCAAAAAGTGACTTTACGGAACTGATATATGCGCAGACTACTCGAGTGACCAAAACACCACTCGAGCGACCAGACACAAAAAGAGAGACCGCTCAAGCGAAGAACACCACACTCCCAGTACTTTTGCAGGCTTGCAAAAGTACTGCGAGTTCTAAAACACTGCTCGAATGCAAGAAAGACCGCTCGTGAGCAAGAAACATCGCTCGAGCGAAGAATGCCATACTCCTAGTAGTTTTGCAGACCTGCAAAAGTACTGGAAGTTCTCAAAGTTCACTCGAGCGAACAAACCAAAATCTGGACAGCAAAAGTTTTGAAAAACTAACTCCCAATTTGTTTCAAATGCAACCAAGACACTCCAATAACTAAACTCAACAAGGAATGAGACAAAAGAAGACATGAACAACCATCAAGACAAAGAATCAAGGATCTAAAACAATGAACGGGTCAGGTTTAAACCAGAATTGTTATAGAAAATCTCCTTCAACGAATAAGATGATGGTCAGATAAGTTAACTCAAGGGCTTGACGGTTTGTTTTCAAATCAAATAGTGGAATCTTTTCCAAGTAGCGTGAAAAAAACGACGAAACGTAAGACCATGACTTCAAAGCTTAGTATTCTCAAATCAAATTTATAGAATTTTCTCCAATTTAATAAAAGAGGACAATAAATTTATAGGGTTTCATGATGAACTTTGACTTGAATCTCTAAATTTTAAGTATGATAGAGATTGATAAAGTTTCGTCAAGAATAATTGTCTTGAAATCAAAGGCTTAGGAAAGAAAAGTTCTTCGGCGTTTTAGAATTTTAATTCGATAGGGTTTTCTCTCTACTTGATTTATGTATAGATAATTGAATGTAAAAACATTTAGAGATCATCTATTTGTGGGTGGACGAAAGTATTGTTAGC
Organism: Camellia sinensis; assembly: GCF_004153795.1. Lineage (NCBI taxonomy): Eukaryota > Viridiplantae > Streptophyta > Magnoliopsida > Ericales > Theaceae > Camellia > Camellia sinensis. The sequence goes on along the minus strand of NW_021029156.1, from coordinate 29,280 downwards.
CTTCAACTTTTTTTTATTTTATTTTTTATTTATAATTATCTCTTATTTATTTATAGATAAATACAAAAATATCAATTTAATAGTGTATTATAATATTATTAGTTTGATCATCTCAATGTGACAATTGACTTAATTGGATTAGCCAAATGCTTATTTATTAAAAACTACATCACTTTAACATGTAGAATTATTTAATTTGACCACCATGTAATTTTGACTTGAGACCAATTAGACATATATTAATATTTAGTTTGTCAATAGTTGTGTTTTATTTTTTTAGCTCTTTGTTGTATATAACAATTTGCAATTGATTGAAATTTTGCATGTTTTTATCTGTTAGACTTATTATTGTATTTATTGACATGGAAAGGTTGTAAAGTTAAATACAAACTATAAAGATAAAAGGAAAATTTAAAAAGTGGGTGTTGGTTATGATTGGTTACCACCTATTGTGTTGGTTATAATTTAATTACGATCTATTATGATTATTTTGATTATAATTGAAGAGATCTTTAGTTATGAATAAAGTGATGTTTGATTATGCCTGAAGTGGTGTTTCGTTATGATTCATCATGATCTCTTTAGTTATATGATTAAAAGTAATTTGATTTTTTTTTTTAATGGTGAAAGTAATTTGATTATAACACAAAATTATATCAACATTACAAAATATTATAATTTGTATATAGTAGACTCTTTTTTTTGAGGAGGGGGGGAAAATTACCCATAGGTCCCATGTGAAACATGTGGACACCATTTAATCCCATAACTTTTTTAGTACACCCAAAAGTCCTTTCCCCTCTCTCTCTGCTTTTTGCTTCCCTCTTTACGCCTCCTCCTCTAACCCTAATCTCAGTCCTAAAGTCAAACAAGAAGGCGATGAAGAACAAGAACAAGAAGACGATGAAGAACAAGAACAAGAAGACGCTCATCCTCAGATCTGTGCTTAGATTGAACAGATTTGTGTATATATCTTTGTCAATTTCTCTCTCTTTCTCTCTCTATTTACAGATTTTTTTTGGGATAGTTGTTGATCTATGGTTGTTGTTGTTGATGATGAAATAGATCTATAATATCATTGAAACAGATCTGTAATGACTTAGATCTTTGAAAAGTCTAACACATATGATTATTATCAAAATATTAAACTTTAATATAATATAAAAAAGGAAAAAAAGAAGACATTTTAAAAAAAAAATAAGAATAATAATATCCGGGTCTTCATAACGTTTTGTGGATTGTAGTCAAAATATTATTTTGTACTAAAATTAGGGAAACCATTTATTAATTATTTGGATTTTGATTTCTAGTATTTTTCTTTAAATTCAAATGGGGGATACTTTTTTATTTACATTGTAAACTTTAAATAAATGAAATTAATTACTTACAAAAGAATGTTGTGCCAAAATTCAATGTTCACCAATAGCAGTTCCTAAATTCAAATTGGCATCAACACTTTTGAAATGGCTACTTCATAACGGCTAGTTGGACTATCTCTATCTCTCAGTGGCTACATAACAGGCATCTCTTGTATTAGAAGCTTTCTATGTGAAATATGTTCCATCTCTAGCTCATTTAATTTTAAGCTTATTTGTTTCATGTTTTGATTAAATTCCCTTGTGTGAGCTTTTGTTTGTAAATCTCCTCGTTAAGGAGCTTTCTTTTTTTTTTTTTTTTATTTGATTCTCAAATCTTTCATTTACTCACACTTATATGAAGGGTTGGGTTGTAACCATTGTAGGAAGGAAGTAGGATTGTCTTCATCCTTATAGAGTTGTAAACTCCAGCTATTTGTAAAAGGTCTCTCGACCTTGAAGGAGAAGTCTAGTGGATTATGAAAATCTTCTAGGAGCGCTCTTGAGGCGTAGACATAGGTAGAGACTGAACCACATTAAAATCGTTGTGTTTGATTTTTTTCTCTTCTCTCTCTCTCTCTCTCTCTCTCTCTCTCTCATTATTGCTTACTTATTTGCTGAATTTTATTTGAAATTGCTTACCACTACTAATTTTAATCATTGAGCACCACATGTTCAATTATTTGTTCATCTCTTGCATATCAAGTGTTTGAAAATTTGTTTAACATAATTTTAATTGTTACGTTTTTAATTGATTCTCCTAAGTTCTTGAAAATATAGGTAAATTACAAATACATCTCCTGAGGTTTGTTTAAAAATTGAATTGCCTGTCAAAATTTTTTATTTAACAGAATTAATTGAAAAAATGAAATTTCTAACTGTTCACCTATACAATATTAAAATTATCTGAAATTAATTGAAATAAAATTTTAACATTATTAAAAACTGTTAATTAACTTGATGATTTATTAATAAAATGACATATTTGTTATGAAATTAGAAACTTAGGGGCATAATGTAATTTCTAAAAACTAAGAGAATAATTTATAATTTAAGTAAACCTAAGATATTTAATTGGATAAACTATCAATAGGTCCTAATAATTAGATTTATTTCTCATCAAGTCCTATTAAAAATAAGTTTTAATAAAATTGTTTACTAAAATTAATTTTTTATAATGATTTTTTGCATGTCGCCTAAAAATTGACAATTAGTGACTTTTTTGTCATGATTTTTTATAAATTGTCGCTAAAAACTTACAATTAGAGATATTTTTTGTGACGAATTTTTCAAACTGTCATTGAAAGTTGAAAATTAGTGCTTTTTGTGACCATTTTTTCAACTATCGCTAAAACTTATAATTATAATATTTTGTTGACAAAATTTCATACTGTTATTGAAAATTAATAATTAGTGACGTTTTTTAATAGTGTTTGGTAAAAATATCATTAATTGTCATAGGCAATAAATTCACTATTTATGACCTAAACGTAAATCCCCTATTTAATTTTTCATATTATCAAAAAAATTGTTCTGTAAAATCCAAGTTGAAGGTGCGTTAGGTATTAGGTCTGAACTTTGGTCTTTGTTGGTTATAAGGACACAGGCATGATGCCTGGTTGGTCTTTGTTGGTTAAAATCTCATAACTTGAGTTCTATAATTCGTTTTTAAACAAAATTGATATATGTGGATTTGGATTTTTGAAAATTTTCAAATAAAATCAATATTTGAATATGAATCTTTAAAAAATAATTATTATTATGGATTGATTTTTTCAGTTAATCAAAGCACCAAAACAACATTGTTTGAGAAAGAAAATGCTTAAAACTATTCTTGGCAATTTTGGATGGATAGATCTTTGCAAAAAAAAAAAAAAAAAGTGGAATAAAAAAATAAAATAAAATATCGTTCAAAACGGATTACTGAACATAATATGTGACCTATTAAAGTTTTAACATCGTAAATGAACTTTTTTTACACCTTCCAGATATCTATTTGTCTTATTTTAACCTATGAATGTTAATATTTGTACTTATATATGCAAATTTTTAAACCTATTTTGAACTTATCTAACCAAATTATTTTAACATATTTGTTCCAATAATTTTAAAACTTAAGCTGCCTAAAAGTATTTTAAATACAAATTATTTTAACTCATGTATGCCAATATTTGCAATTTTTTTGAGTTTATTGTCCTTATATTTTAACCTGTCTACTAAATTATTTTAACCTATTTTCCCAAATTATTTTAACCTATGTATCGCCAATATTTTACCTATCTATGTAAATTTTTTTAACCTATCTATCTCCATATATTGAACCTATATTCTAAATTATTTTAACATTATTTGTCCAATATTTTTTAACTTATCTATCCAAATTATTTTAACATATCTATAAAAATTAATTTAAGCTAAGTATGCAATATTTTACCTATCTGTGCAAATTTTTGAACCTATTTGTGCCCATATTTGAACCTATCTGTCCAATTATTTTAACTTATGTATGCCAATATTTTTAGCATTTCTGTAATTTTTTTTGAACAATATCTGTCCAAATTATTTTTAACCCATCTCCCTATTGTTTTAACCTATCTGTCCAAATTATTTTAATTTGTTTTATCTTCATAATTTGGATAGGTAGTACAATGAAACTTAAATATTTACGTGTTAAAACTTTAACATGCATTGCTTACGTTCGGTAGTCCGTTTTTGGACGATTTTTTAGTGTATTTTTTCAAGATTTATACATTTGAAATTGTCGAAGGTGGTTTCGAGCTCTTACTATTTTGATTGATTGATGAATTATTTTATTATTTATTACTTAATACTGATGTTGTTTAAAGATCTCAATAAATAAATAAATAAATAAATAAATAAGAATCTACAATATATCAATTTTTAAAAATAGACTTGTAAAACTGCATTATGAGATTTAAAAAAAAAATTAGCACATAATAAAAACAAGAGTAAATTTGAATGCATGTCCTTATGGCTTTAAGAATTTAGTGTGAGGTATTACTAAAAAGTCTCCTGATCTCCCATTTTAAAAGAAATGTTTTTTAAAAAAGAGTCTACTATATTCCACTCTAAAAAAAAGAAAGAAAAAAAAAAAGGGGGAACTTACTGATAAGTCCCATGTACTAAGTTCAAAAATCCAGCTAATCTCAAAACAAAATACTTGTACTAATTAGGTCCAATATATTTTTTAAATTGTTACCAAAAAATCTTTTTTTTTTTTTATTTACAGACACTGTTTCACATCTACTATCGTCGGACTTCCGTCAAACGGTCGGCCTGAGACTCGTTCGGAAATGTTCAACATCGCCGGAGACTCGTCGGAATGTTTAAAACATTTCATTGAAACCTGTAAAATTTTTACAGTTCTGAAAAAAATGTTATAAAACTTGTGAAATTTTTACAGTTTTAAACCCATGCATTATTCCAGACCAAAAAAAAAAAAATTGAAACTGGCCAAAATTTTACAGTTTTCACCACCTGTTAAACTAAAACTCGAAAATTTCTTGTTCAGAATTTGAAAAATTTTCTCATTACAAATCTTGTGTGATATCTGTACAATCTGATCATTACAAGATCTGTTTTCAATGATATTATAGATCTATTCATCATCAACAAAACAACCATTAGATCAACAACTATCCCAAAAAAAATCTGTAAATAGGAGAGAAAGAGAGAGAAATTTGACAAAGATATATACACATATCTGTTTCAATCTAAGCACAGATCTGAGGATGAGCGTCTTCTTGTTCTTCTTCTTCATTTCTTCTTCTTGTTTCTTCTTCTTCATCGCCTTCTTGTTTGACTTTAGGACTGAGATTAGGGTTAGAGAGGAAGGCGTAAAGAGGGAAGCAAAAAGCAGAGAGAGAGGGGAAAGGGACTTTTGGGTGTACTAAAAAAGTTATGGGATTAAATTGGTGTCCACATTGTTTTCACATGGGAACCTTATGGGTAATTTCCCCCCTCCTCAAAAAAAAAGAGCTTACTAATAAACAAATTATAAATTTTGTAATGTTTGATATAATTTTGTGTTATTAATCAAATTACTTTCACCATTAAAAAAAAAAATTCAAATTACTTTTTAATCATATAACTAAAGAGTCATGAGAATCATAACGAAACACCACTTCAGGCATAATCAAACATCCTTTTTTTTCATAACTAAAGATCTCTTTCAATTATAATCAAAATAATCATAATAGATCGTAATTAAATTATAACCAACACAATAGGTGGTAAACCAATCATAACAACACCCACTTTTTAAATTTTCCCTTTTACTTTATAGTTTTGTATTTTAACTTTTACAACCTTTCCTTGTCAATAAATACAATAATAAGTCTAACAGATAAAAAACATGCAAATTTCAATCAATGCTAATTGTTATATACAACAAAGAGCTAAAAAATAAAACACAACTAAATTTGACAAACTAAATATTTAATATATGTCTAATTGCGTTCTCAAGTCAAAATTACATGGTGGTCAAATTAAATAATTCTAACATGTTAACAGTGATGTAGTTTTTAATAAATAAGCATTTTGGCTAATCCAATTAAGTCATGTCACATTTGAGATGATCAAACTAATATATTATAATAACACTATTAAATTGATATTTTTGTATTTATCTATAAATAAATAAGAGATAATTATAAATAAAAAATAAAAATAAAAAAAAAGTGAAGGCTAAACAATACTTTCGTCCCCCCACAATAGATGATCTACTAAATGTTTTTTACATTCAATTATCTATTACATAAATCAAGTTAGAGTGAAACCCTATCGAATAAAATTCTAAAACGCCGAAGAACTTTTGTTTCTAAGCCTTTGATTTCATGACAATTATTCTTTTGACGGAAACTTTATTCAATCTCTTATCATACTTTAAAATTTAGAGATTCAAGTCAAAGTTCATCATAAAACCCTATAAATTTATTGGCCTCTTTTATTAAATTGGAAAAATTCTATAAATTTTTGTTGAGAATACTAAGCTTTGAAGTCATGGGTCTTACGTTTCGTCGTTTTTTTTCACGCTACTTGGAAAAGATTCCACATTTGATTTTGAAACAAACCGTCAAAAGCCCTTTGAGTTAACTTATCTGACATCATCTTATCGGTTGAAGGAGATTTTCTATAACCAATTCTGGTTTAAAACCTGACCCGTTCATTGTTTAGCATCCTTGATTCTTTGTCTTGATGGTTGTTTCATGCTTTCTTTTGTCTCATTCCTTTGTTTGAGTTTAGTTATTGGAGTGTCTTGGTTGCATTTGAAACAAAATTGGAGTTAGTTTTTTTCAAAACTTTTGCTGTCCAGATTTTGTTTGTTCCTCGAGCGAACTTGAGAACTTCCAGGTACTTTTGCAGGTCTACAAAACTACTAGGAGTATGGCATCTTTCGCTCGAGCGATGTTTCTTTGCGCTCGAGACTCGCTCGAGCAGTCTTTTTTGCATTCGAGCAGTGTTTTAGAACTCGCAGTACTTTTGCAAAAGCCTGCCAAAAGTACTTAGGAGTGTTGGTGTTCTTCGCTTTGAGCCGGTCTCTGTTTTTGTGTTGGTCGCTCGAGCGATTGTTTTGGTGGCTCGAGCAGGTCTGCCGTATATCAGTTCCGAAAAGTCACTTTTTGAGTCAATTTTTTTTATTTTCTCTCTCTCTCTCTAAACATTTCAATACCTCAAATCTTATCTCTCTCTCTCTAGAAACCACTTTCAACCTCCAAATACCCACTTCGATCTGGCTGGGTTCTCAGCCATCGCCTTTTTGGAGGTTAAAAAGATAGAGCACGTCGAGGGTTTCGTTTTTTGATCGGAGCATCTAGTGTTTGTTTACCAATCCAATTCTAAACCCATCCTCTATTTCGTGTCTTCTACTTTGATGTAGGAATTTCTCCAACATTTTTTATATGCGTTTTTAACGTAGTTAATTTGTTTTTCTAGGCAAGATCTGTTTGAATTTGAGAATTTTTGGATAAAACCTACGTTTTGGCTTTTGAAATAAAAAAATAGGGGTTTTCAAAATGTTTTTCTTGAAATGATTGTGTGATTGTAAATGTGGTTGAGTTTGTGATAAAAATGAATGCCTAACTTTTATTCTTGGAAGGTGATGTTTTTAAATAAAGGGGGTTTTGCCCTAAATTGTGAATTATTGATTTTG
>NW_021029151.1:0-11746 GCF_004153795.1 Camellia sinensis | reverse complement strand
GAGGTAGTCGGCGCCATGCTGGGCAGCGATGCTTTGCTGTATGTTGTGGAGGGGGACTACGCCACCTACCGTCACATATATTTGATGCCCCCATTGACAGAAGCTCGTATTCCGATGATGAGACCTGCCGGTATGTCATCCTCGGATCAGGCTCGGGCTCAAGCTACAGACATCCCTTCTTCTAGCCGGGCTGGCACATCTAGAGGTGGGAGTAGACCAGCTCCCCCGGCTCCGTCGATTCATCCTCATGTCGGATGGCCAGATATGCCCACTGAGTTGATGGCGTGGCAGTACGGGGCTAGCTCTCCGATTCCGATTCCACTAGAGCCTCTGACGCCCAGTGATCGATACGCCATTGATCCGGACTCACCGCCGGTATGCTCCACTTTTCATTCATTATTCAGATGTTTTAGACATTCTTCTGTTCACTGATGATTATGAGCTCATTTTTGCAGCCATCGCGAGGGTACATGGAGGAAGTGGTTGGGCTAGTGGCCACGCTCGAGGGCATGGTCCTACGCAGGGAGGCACAGTTGTCTATTGCAGGCATTCGGGTATCTTTCAGTTTTTCCTGACATTTATCATACTTCTGATGACATGCTGATTTCTACTGCATTGATAGACCATTTGTGTAGAGCACATCTGACACACACCTCACTTGTACATTGTATTTACATGCACCCACTTCATGTAGCCTTTGCTTATATCTGTATCCGATGTACATGTTTGGACTGATGTATTTGATTTGAACTCCTTATTTCCAGATGCCTACATGGTCCGGTCAGCCGCAGGCCAGGCCACCTGGGCCTCATTGGGGAGCTGGGCCGTCTGGGCCTTATTAGGGAGCTGGGCCATCCGGGCCCTATCAGGGGGAGGGGTCATCTCGGCCTTCCCGAGGAGCCGGGCCATCTAGGCCTTATCGAGGAGCTCGAGGAGGGCCTGTCCGCAGACGCAGAGCTCATGTTGTGGAGGTGGAGCCTGATGAGGAGGAGGAGGAGGAGGCTACCGACCGTCAGTTCGAGACATCTGTTGAGGAGGGAGGCTCCGGTTTTGGCTCGGGGAACAGAGGCGAGGCTGAGGAGGATCCTGAGGATGACAGCTCCGACTCTGATGATGGTGTGGAGGTTGTCCCGCAAAAGAGGACTAGGCCACCTCACTTGTACATTGTATTTACATGCACCCACTTCATGTAGCCTTTGCTTACATCTGTATCCAATGTACATGTTTGGACTGATGTATTTGATTTGAACTCCTTATTTCCAGATGCCTACATGGTCCGGTCAGCCGCAGGCCAGGCCACCTGGGCCTCATTGGGGAGCTGGGCCATCTGGGCCTTATCAGGGAGCTGGGCCATCCGGGCCTTATCAGGGGGAGGGGTCATCTCGGCCTTCCCGAGGAGCCGGGCCATCTAGGCCTTACCGAGGAGCTCGAGGAGGGCCTGTCCGCAGACGCAGAGCTCATTGTGGAGGTGGAGCCTGATGAGGAGGAGGAGGAGGAAGAGGAGGAGGCTACCGACCGTCAGTTCGAGACATCTGTTGAGGAGGGAGGCTCCGGTTTTGGCTCGGGGAACAAAGGCGAGGCTGAGGAGGATCCTGAGGATGACAGCTCCGACTCTGATGATGGTGTGGAGGTTGTCCCGCAAAAGAGGACTAGGCGTGCTTCTCGTTCCCGTTCCCAAGGATTTTGATGCTGCTATTTCCATGCTTTATTTTTCTTTTTACTAGTAGTTTATAGCACTTTGCACATCGTTAGGCAGTTTTATTTTTGTAAAACCTGTACCTTTATTTGTTGTAAAGCATGATGAAATGAAATAGCTTTTGAAAAGGTGTTTGTACTTTGAACTTTTAGCATCATATCGCATCAATTTGTTTCGCATAAGAATGAAATTGAATGGTAATGCGCATTGTAATCACCAAATCAGGTAGTGAACCGACGCAACAAACTAAATAACCCAACTTACTAAGATATAACAGAATCTTTAGCAAGTTTACAACTCGATAAGCAAAAAGCAACAATGCAAACAAACCAGACTTTAACAAAATTTGCTCAAACAGAGAGCAAGGACTCAAAACACAAAACACGTCCGCTCGACAAACAACTCGATAAACAAAGTACAACAACTCGATAAGCAAAAAGCTCAACAACAAAAGGTGTACTTCTGACAATCTGGGCATCGGAACGCGTCTGAAATGAAGGCCTTCGGCTCTCCTGTTGTATGGTAATGCTTGGAGTTCTCCTTCGAAGAGCAAAACAGGGTCGAGGGGACACACTGCAACATTGCCAGTCATCCCTTGGAGCTGGCCGGCCAGAGATATGCCACGGCATGGAGGACTAGAGAGTTTCTGGCCCCTGCTTCAACCTTCAGTTGCACTTTGTTAGATGAATGTGTGGATTGGCTCAAAGAGGAGGTACAAGTTGGGCCCAGCTTGGCATCAGATATCCCGTCCAGCTCTGGAGGGGGACACAGAGATACTTGATTCAACTATGCCCCTAATTTATTGCTTATTAGTATTTTCAAGTTTTCTTTATGTTTGTACTAAAAAGCAACCTCGATTGTAATGCAAGAGCAGGAGAACTCCTATTTTGAAATCAATGAAATTGAGAGAACAGTTAATAGAGAGTTATATATAAGAATTTGATTCACCACTTCATATGGTCCCAATGCGTCACTAAAGATCGTAAAAGCATTGATTTGAACAAAGTCAACTTTTATCTAAAACTTTCAAAACTATTTTCGATGTGAAATCAGAAACTGGACACGCCGGCAAAATCTGGTCACTGAACACTGACACATACGCCGCAGAATCCCTGAACTAAATAAGTTATAGCGCCTGAATACTAGTCTAAGTGAAAAGAACATAGCGGCACTCCAAAGCAACTGATAAGTAGTGTCCCACTTAGTCTTATTTTATATAACTCCTGCACCGTTGCGCCAACGGAGTTGCCCACTAGTTGAACAGCACTGTACCGGAGATCACGGTAAATGCTGATAGATAAAGTGACTGAGATGTTGAAATGGACAAAAGTTCGATCAGCGGATAAAGTTTATGACTGAACTTCAAGACGAAGTCTACGTATCCAAAGATGGGAATCAAGTCTACGTTAGTTCAGGCTTAGGTTCGCTCGAGTATTTCACTCTCCTTTTGCGCCTAACTTTTGCAAGGCCGCCCTTTTGGCGGTTTTCAACCTTTGCTGAGCTCAGTTTTTTAATATTTTCAATTTTTTTGTGCTCTGAATCTTGCCTAGTCGCCCTCGGGGTTTTCGGCCTAGCGAGCCTCTCAAAAGTAGTATTTCTTCAACTTGTCCATATTGATAAGGTTGTGAAACTCCAAGCCATCTAGATTCCATCAGAACCACAGCCTCCACCTGACCAGATAGCTTTGATGATATAAGGACCAGTGCCAAATTGGGGTTTGAAACTTGCCCCTTGGGTCGGATGGAGCTCGGTTGTCTTTGAGCACCAAATCTTCCCTCTTTCAGAATTCCTTGGACTTACCTTCTTGTTTGAAAGCCCGGCGTTCTGCGTTGATAGCTTGGATGTTGGTACAAGTGCTTTCAGTCTTCTTCATCAAGAGCATGAGTTCTTCGAATTGCTTTGACTGGCCAATCTGTTCGGCTATCTGGATTCAGCCAATACTCGTAAAACATGAACTCAATCCAATGGGTAGAACAGCCTCCATTCCATAGACCAATGAATATGAGTTGCTCCCAGTAAGAAGTTTCTGATTGAAGTCCTGTAACCCCACAAAGCAAATGCAGCTTGTCTGGCCAATTCTCGATAGGTTCCACCATCTTCTGTAAGTATATGCTTGATATCTTAGTTTGGCGCTCAACCGCTTCCTTGTGTGTGCGCGCCTGTATGTAGAGGACTTATGGAAAGCCACATTATTGTATTTCTCCAACAAGGTCTATCACTTCTTTCTGAAAGTGGGAACCATTGGTCTGAAATTATTTCGTTTGTGCACCCGTAGCGACAGATTATGTTGTTCAGCTGATGAACTTTGCGACAGGCGACGCCTTAACACTGCGCGTATATTGGGCCCTCGACCCACTTTGTAAAGTTAATCTATCGCTTCAGGATAAACTCATGCCCGTTTGACCCCTTCGGTTATACAGCTCCGATCACGATCATCTCCCAGACCTGAAAAAGGCCACGGCGAAGTCATGTTATATAGTTTTTGGTGGGATTTTCATGCACGATTGCATGAATTGACATTTGTGCATCGCCGAACAAATTGCAATGCAATTCTTCCTCCATGGTTGACCAGTAGCTAGCCCTGTCTGAGGTCATTTCTGGCCAGCATTTACTCCATTCATGTGTGCACCGCACTCCCCCCCATGGATGGGCTTCCATCAGGCGTTTGACTCTCAGCTTCTACACAGAGCTTATGCATTCCAGAATGGCCCCTTTTGTACAAAGAATTTCCCCCGCAGATAAATGAAATGAGGCACCAGTCTTCGGACAGCCCTCTTATCCTTGGCATTTGCCCCGGTGGATCCTCCTTTTCCAAGAAGTTCCAGATGATCAGTATACCAGGGGGTTGCCGTCTGAACCTCATCTATGCAGGAAAATCGACGACTCATATGCCGCCAACTCTGACCGATAATAACTGGACGCATCCGACTCCGGACGGGATGTCTATCATAGAAGATAGAGTTGCTACATGAATCTGCAAACCCTGTGTTCTCCCTACGAGGTGGGATGAAATTAGCTTCTCAAACCGAGGAATTAATCAAGTCCAAGGTTTGGTTGGTAGATTATCATCCCTTTCCTCTTTGCCTTCAATTCCTTTTTGCTTAGACACAACAAGGTTCGAGTCCCCAATGACGTCCACTCGTCTTGCCCCTAGTTCCAGGGCTGCTTCCAGGCCAGCAAATTACATGCCTCATAATCTGCTTCATTGTTGTGAAACTTTGAACCGGAGCTGAATGCAAAAGGAATACGGGAATCATTCAGGCGCTATCAGCAACACCCCTACCCATACCCCTGACTGTTGACCTCCGTCAAAGTACATTGTCCAGGTTTCATTCTTCAACATGCAGAATGGCTTTCATCTGGGAATAGATACTCAACGCTTCATCCCCTCAACCGGGGGTCGGCAAGGAACTCCCTACCGCTCTACTTTTCTTGACTTGCGCGTTACATACTTCAAATCAAATTCGAGAGAGCAACAGCAGCCATCGAGCTAGCCTCACCGTAAGTGCTGGGTTTTCTCGAAAAGATATTTGATGGGATCCAAATCGCGAACCAACATTACAGAAGTGGCTAACAGGTTAGTGCCGCAGCTTCCTGGTTGCCCATACAAGGCCAAACAGCCTTTCCAGCGGTGTATATGCGGGTTTTCGTAATCTAGCATTCTTTTTGCTCAGATAGTTATGGCCCTTTCACTTTGTCTTTCTGACTCCTGCGCGAGCATTTCAGCCATGTGGTCTCAGTGTACCGAAAGTGTACAGTATCAACGGTCTCTCCTGACTTTTGCAGGTGACAACACGGTGGGTTTAGTAGATACTCTTTGATTGCTCAAAAGCTGCTTGACATCCGGCCCGTCCCATTGAATTTTCCTTTCCTTCTTCAGGAGACCAAAAAGTGTTCACAAGTTCAAGTTAGTTTAGAAATAAAACCGCCTTATGAATTGCACTTTAACCCAGAAAGCCTCGCACCTCCTTTTCCCAGTCCTTGGTGGTGGCATTTCTAGTGGCTCTTGATTTTTGGAATGGTCCGACCTCGTGCCCCTTGTGTGAGCAGAAAACCCTGCTTTTCCCTGCTGTAAACACGCAAAACGATGCATTTCTGGGGTTCATCGCCAGCCAAACTCTTTGATCCTCTGAAGAGATTTTTGTAAAAGCGGTGTAGTGCCCTCTCTATCTTGGACTTGACAATCATGTCGTCCACGATACACTTCGACCTCCTTATATGGATCATTCATGTAATATTGTAGTGTGCTGCCCGTTGATACGTAGCTCAGCATTTTTCAACCCGAATGCATACTCGATAACATAGTACCCACGGGGTAGTGAACGCAGTCTTCTCCCGGTCTTCGGGTGCCATCACTATCTGATATATAGCCTGAGAAAAACCATCCATGAACGAAAGCAAGGCGTGTCCTGCCGTGAAATCCACCCAATTCATCGATGTGCGGCAAGGGGAAGTCTCTTCGACTGGCTTGTTCAAATCCTTGAAGTCTCTAGCACAGACCCAAATTCTGCCGTCCTTCTTGGCCGGACTATGTTGGCCTAACAAGTTGGATATTCAGACACCAACAGGACGCGCTGCGTCAATTGTCCGTTTGGTGACCTCTTCCTTAATCTTGAGGGCCCAGTCCAGGCGAATCCGTTCTGAGTTTCTTTTGACAGGCGGGCGCTCTGGATGCAAGAGGGATCCGGTTGCGTAGCAATCTCAGGATCGATTCCAAGGCATGGTCTTACATAGGACCACGCGAAAACATCTTTGAAAATCTTTTAAATAAAGGACTAAGCGCTCGCGCTCCTCTGAAGACAACGTGGACCCGATCTTGGACCAGCCGCGGTCCTTCATCAGTACCAATATTCACGGAAGTGATATTCATCGATTAAAGGTTTAACAATCTTTCCTGCTCTTGATCAATTAATCGTTGCAAAACCTGGAGGAAATTTCTTCCCTCACTATTTTCATCAAATTTTGAAAATCCTGATTTAAAGCAATAAAGTCAAAGGCACAGAACATACTCGGAACCACATCCACTCATTCTCATTAATACTTCCAAGCCGTCATTCTCTGTTACAACAGACTCAAAAGGAAAATGAAAAGACGACCTATAAGACGGACTGTGGTATCCGAGTATACTCCAGGAATACCGGACTCAAGACTCAGTCGAGCTGGAATCTGACTTCCGACGCAGAAGATTCGGCAAGAATCAGATCTCCGGCTCATACCTGACCCGAACTGCTGATAAAAGCTTCTTCATATTGCAAGATGAGAGAAGGTGCGATAAGATGCATCCAAGATCCGGCGCTGGAAAGCCTGCAGCTATTTATCTCCCAATCGACAGAAACCGAAGAAGTTATCCCCCCAAGCACTCTTGGCTGATCGAGGATCTGATTAGTAAGACCCACAGCCAGTGCTACCCCATTTCCAGCATCTTACTACTCTGGATCCATGCTTTACTTGCTCAATCTCAGGTGGTGGGCTCTGTCTCGCCTCGGCACCAACGTCATCCCCAGATAATTTATGTCGAAGAAGATTTCAAAACCAGGCACGCGCTTTCCGCTTGCGTTAGCCATAGGCTCCGGGAAGCGCGAATGGAAAATCTTCCCTCCCGACGAAAACGTCCGTTTAGGTACCCCAGATGGGCCTCGTGCATAAAACAAATGGGCTTCCCGGCCTTCTTTGCATCTGGCCCTTCCCGGCCATTTTCTTTCCCTTTCCTCAACCCAATCTTCCTTGGTGGGCAGATAACCGCAGTCCAAAGGCGTGGGGGTTGTGTGGCAGCTTGGCCAACACTGAGACGCCCTTCGCCGCTTCTCCTATCCATCCAGGGGTTATGCTTCAGCTTGTTACATCGAGGTATCATGGATTGTGCACTAACATACATTGCCCTCATCAAGCATGACATTCGCCCTACTTGAAGCCCGCCAAAGTGAACCCTACAACAAAACACATCCTCCCGTTGCCGTGTTCGATCTCCAAGACGGGTGTAGACACCTCCGGGGGGATGGATCGTATGAATTTCCAAAAACGATTGCTTACCCCTTCCGTGAGGGTATTTCAGCATTTGATGAAGGTGGAAAGAGACTGCTTTGACTGGTGGCAACCACGGTCGCCGCCAAAGTAAGTTAAAGGTTGCCGGTGGAACGTCCAAGATATGAAATTCGATTACTGTTTGTCCTGACCAACCTTAGTTTGAATTTTAACAGTCCCCATCACCTCTCTGTGGTATTGTCATATGCCCTGATCACTGGGTGTGGGACGAAATCTACCGGGCTTCAACCCGATTGCATATGCCGTCTGGTCGGGGCGCAGACTGTTAATCGGACCACGGTATTCATACAAGTACCACGGTATCCACTTAATCTCTACATTCACAGAGATTGTAGAGAGCTTTAATTATGATTTGCGCCCTCGGCGGTAAGCTCCTGTCTGAAAAAGTTAATGCGGGGAAAGCCTCCTCCCGGAAAACAAGGCCCAACCAGCTTGTTCAGGCGTGGGGAGATGGTGGTCTATAGAAAGTTTCGACTTGTCCATGGCAGATAGGACGCGCTTTCCCTGATGCACTCGTTGATGCCATTAGCATGTCCCCAGATGGAATGTCTGCTTGTATTTTCTTTAATTGTTTCAACACAGCCCTCGTCTTCAATCTGGCTTCTCCTTCTTGTCTCTCTACTCTACTCTCGTCTTTCCAGATTGCTTCGGTTGCGTTCTAGGTGGGGCTTAAGTACCGCCCACTTCTTGTCATATGGTCCACTTCAATCCAGCATACCAAGATCCATCCGGTTTGGCGTTATTCCCAGTCCTCATCGAGGTGGTGGGCAAGACACAAATCGTCATCTTCGCCACCACATTCCACTGGCAGCACAACAGGCACCTGTCTGGCTCAGGTCCCACTCGCATTTTCAGTGCTCTCTGTCCCATATGTCTATCGCAGCATTGCTTGTCTTTGTGCGCACAGAACTTTCGGTCCCCTCAGGGCCTTTTGCCTTCTCTGGCTTCTCTCAGTTTCCTCAAACTTCCCTGTTCCAACTGGTCAAGTTACACAGCTGTTTGTTTTCAAAGTCCCACATCCGTAATGCCTCATGTCCTGAGCCGGAATTCTTAACACCGGCGCTCTCCGGCGATACAAACTTGATTTTCGGCCGTTCCGGCCACAACTGATATTTCTGCCCTCCCGGGCTCTTTTTGGTTGAGCTCCTTCCCACTGCACCGGTTGATCTTCTGAGCCATCCGTGGCCTCCTCTATCCCTCATAATCATTCAGTTAATGAGCGCATCCTCAGCTCCTGAATCATCGGAAATCGCAAGTTAGCAAAGTTCTCTTCTAGTCGGTTGTCGGCTCATCTCCATAACCAGATCCCTCCCACTCGGATCATGCATAGCTCTCCTGGTCCTCGGGAAATTTTTACACTTAGCCCATGTTCGGCTCGTTTGATAGATGCTACTTGATCTGATCATAAGCCCTCTCAGCCAAAACTCTGCCCAGTTCCAGAATTCAACAGATTCGTCTCTCCTAAAACCTGCCTGCCCTGCTCGACGGTCACCACCATCGGTTCTGGTTGGGTTTTGGATGTCCACATGCACAAGAAGTCAGATGCAATCAGGAGAGGCACTCCGGCATTGTGTATGGGTAGGAGTAATGAGATGTAGGATCGTACGATGCGACCCCAGTTAGGGGAGTAACAGTTAATTTCTTTGGGAGAGAGAGCTTGGTTATGTGATGGGAGAGGTTGGTCGTAGACATTGGCGCCGGTGGAGGTGCGCATGCACCTGTTTTGTCCAATAAGATCTTGATGCTCATGACCAGTCTGTAACAACAGTCCGGTGTCATGACCCGTAGTTTGTTGTGTTTGCGATGCACTCTCAGTTTAATTTTGACGAGTCATATGAGGGGGGAAGTGATTTGGTAATGCTTTGGTTCTTAGGGGTTTTAAATGATTCTTTCTCGACAGTATTCCAGAAACTTTGGTTAGAGGCATATATAGGAGTAGTTCTTTGGCCTCGGGGTTGGAATCGGTTGTTTTGTGAGTATACTTCCGGACGCGCAGAGATGGTGTGGCAGTCATGGGCCTGGAGGGGAGGCGGGAGTGGTGTGACCTACCAACTTCGAGGCTCCTTATATTAGCAGACGCCACTCGGGCTCTGCATTGTTATTTGCATTAGGTCCTCCTGCGGTTGTTCTCTGTCTCGGCAAGCAGTCCTTGCCTCATAGCATCTTCTATTTGCACCCCCATATCATGTAATCTGCAAAGTAGGGAAGGGGACCACAATCATTTCTTTGCATTAACTTGGGTGGGATTGGCGCACAATCACCGAATTGGATCTCTGTCAGTGGGCCCTTAAAGTCATCGGTACGAGCCTGCCCCCTCCATCGGATCACAAAGTCCGAAGAAAGATTCCTTGGGCTCTTGCTCTGTCGTTTCAAGAGTCACGGGTTTGTGACTCGATCTGTGTGTTTATATTGAATATTGTGTGACAAAGGCTTCAGCGCATCTCGTCCAATTCTTCATTCACCTCGATGCCATAATCTTGTCGTACCCAATGGGAGCCCAACCCGACAGGGTTCGGCCGAGAAATAGTGGTAGGCTTTTGCTGTTCGGCGTTAGGCCCATTGGCCGTTAAGACATCTCGCAAACAGCGGATATGACCTATGGGGTCACCAGTCCCGTCAAAACGGCTATTTGTGCATTTTGACCTTATCGGGGAGTGTCACGGCCTCTCGTAATATCTCTCCGATATCCGGCATAGCACTTAGCCCCTTGGGAATTTCTTAAAAGTTTCTCCAATTTGTTCAAATTCAGAAGCCGATATGATCAACACTGCTCCTCGGATGGAAGATCCGGGTATTTGATGTGATGAGCCTTGACAGTTGTAATGAATCGGGGCGGTGTCGGCCCGTTGGAAGACTCGTCTCCTCGTGTGTAAATTTGGACAGTCGGTACAGATATTTTGGGTGTTCAGAGGAACGCCTGAATAGCAGAGAAGCCTTCTCGGGTAATAACCTGGGACCCCCGCTGGAGGAGGGATTTGTATTGTGAAGCCAGACGCTGTGTTCTGATTGTTGTCCCAAGTCCTAGGTATACTATCAGCTTCAACCGTTGCAGATCCTTGTTGGCTATTAGTCATTGTAGAAATTTGCCGCCTCCGCTCCGTAGAACGATGACGCGGCATCACTGTGCATCTGTTTCATGCTTTCCCTGCATCTGGCGCATTAGAGCCTCCATCCCCGTGTTATTCTGTTGCTCCCATCTGTCCTAATCGGTATTGTCTATTTCTGGCAGTAGTAATTGAACCTCAGTCCTATGGTCCCTCTGATGGAGTTAGTCCACTGCCCTAGACACCTCTGTTCTGACACAAACTGCGCCTTTTATCGGCTTCCTCTGATAACCATGGCGTAGAGAATGAACACTTGGGCTGTCCGTCTATCAATCCTCCAGGATCGTGGAGTCCGACGCACCCTCGTGTCCAAGGCTGCTTGGGGAATGCCTGGTTGGGTCGGAAAGCAATCCGTGCTAAACTGACCCTAGCAAAAGATAAATAAATGGAAAAAGGAAATAAATAAGCAGTATAAACCAGCATACACTAAAAACAAATGCAAGACACATAGTCGGCATAATCGACACACAGTCAAAAGCTGAAAATACACTGTCCTCAATACTAGATTATCACTCCCTGATCATTGATTCCCTAAACCAGAATTCTGATATCCGCAGATAAGAACCAAATATTCCTCAAATACTGGCTGATCGCCCGAGGCTTGATACCGTAATAGAAAACAGATGCCCGCTCAAGCGACTAGAACTGATGCCAACGCTAGGCCTGATACTTAATGACTGATCTGAATGCCCGCAGGCCTCGATCTCAAACTCATACTTACATGATCTGAGCCCGCAGGCCTGGTACTGCCAATACTAGTAACTGAAGCCCGTCAGGCCTGATGCCCAAAACTTCATATACATGAATATATGGCATCCGTAGAGACGCCACTCTAATAGCACATAACACGATAATGAGAGGCCAAAACACCCCTATGTTGGGTAAGAGTTCCCCTGTCCATTTT
>NW_021029150.1:598947-614496 GCF_004153795.1 Camellia sinensis | reverse complement strand
TGATTTTTCTTGGAAAGCGCGCCAAACTCCGAAAGTTTGCTGATTCTACATTGCTTGCAACAGAGAGCAGAAAGGGGCATAGCAATTATTTTCACAGATATATGCATGCCTCGATCCTCGTGCCACCAATCACGAATATCGATGCATGATGCGCCGAGGAATCGAAATGTGCAACTCAATATAGAATGAATGCACGTTTAAAACATAACCAAGAACCTAACTCCATCATGGGATGATCCGGAGTGTCGGTGACTAGGGAATGGGAGACACGTTCCGTTACTCGGAGTAACGGAAAACGCACCTCGTTTCCCGTGCCCGGGCTAACTCCTATCCCGAACACGATGCAATATGCATGATATGCATGAAATGGCAACTAAGATACAGCCTAGCATGCACAATGCTATGAAATGAGATGTCTCAAAATGCGTGCACACGGGCACGCAAACTGAGGAAATGCATAAATACGATCTAAGATACAACCTAGTATGCACTATGCTGTGAAAATGAGATGTCTCGAAATGCGTGCACACAGGGCACGCAAACTGAGGAAATGCATAAATGCGATCTAAGATACAACCTAGTATGCACTATGCTGTGAAAATGAGATGCCTCGAAATGCGTGCACACGGGCACGCAAACGAGGAAATGACATACGCAATGCAAATGGACATGGAAATATGATATGGGCTTACACTAACATGAGTGAGCCTCAGCCACACTCACATAAGAGGCCGATGGATGAAAATGGAGTTGCCTCGAAACGCGTGCACACGGACACGCAAACCGAGGCAATGGCATACGCAATGCAATATGGTTAAAATGGCATATAGAATGCAACATGGACTTACACTAACATGAGAGAGCCTCAGCCACACTCACATAAGAGGCTGATGGATGAAAATGAAGTGCCTCGAAATGCGTGCACACGGCACGCAAACCGAGGCAATGGCATACGCAATGCAATATGGCTAAAATGGCATATAGAATGCCACATGGACTTACACTACATGAGAGAGCCTCAGCCACACTCACATAAGAGGCCAATGGATGAAAATAAAGTGCCTCGAAATGCGTGCACACGGGCACGCAAACCGAGGCAATGGCATATGCAATGCAATGGCATGGAAAATGATATGCAAACATGCTAATGGAATTTCAGCACTGAAATGTGGGGAAAACAGCCCGAAATAAGGCGAAACCACCCGATGCATGGAATAGTCCCGAAACATGGACTTTGGCACCCGAAATGGCCTATAGCTATACCAAATATGCACAATATGGACATGCAATGAAGAGACAGTAGCAAGGCAGCCCAAAATAAAAATTTTTCCAGTACAAAATCATGGCCAAACAGCAAGCAAAGATAGGGCAACAATGGCATGCAAAATAGGGCCAGGAGAGGGCGATGAAACAAGTGGTATATGTAAAACCCAAACTGAAAATTCCCTTCTACAAAACTAAATAGGACCAAAATATGCACATTTACAGTTATTGACAGCCCCAAAATCAGTATACAAACATGCTAGAAATGCAATGCAAAATGAGGCTCAAAAGTGGCTATAACACAAAGTTACAAAATATTCATCAAACAGCCAAAGACCCTTAATGAAACATGAATAATGGGCCAAAATAAGACTATTTTTAGTTCTGTAAAATGACTAAAACGAAGCACAATAGGCTGCCAAGATATGCAAGAAAAGGGGACCAAGGAGGGATATAACATGAAGTAGCATATGGAGGTCCCAAACCATGAAAGGCCCTTAATAAAACATGAAGAATGGGCCAAAAATAGACTATTTTCA
Source organism: Camellia sinensis (assembly GCF_004153795.1). Classification (NCBI taxonomy): domain Eukaryota; kingdom Viridiplantae; phylum Streptophyta; class Magnoliopsida; order Ericales; family Theaceae; genus Camellia; species Camellia sinensis. The sequence goes on along the minus strand of NW_021029150.1, from coordinate 612,694 downwards.
GTGCTGTAAAATGACCAAAAACCGAATCATAATAGGCTGCCCAAACATGCAAGAAAAGGGGACCAAAGAGGGATATAACATGAAGTAGCATATGGAGGTCCCAAACAGTGATGAGCCCTTCTTCAATGATGAAGAGGGCTCAAAATAAGACTATTTTTAGTTCTGTAAAACGCCCAAAAATGGAACATAATGGGCTGCCAAAGCATGCAAGAATGGACCAAAAGAGAATATAAAGGCAAGTATAGCATGGAGTCCCAAACAGTGTTGAGCCCTTCTTGAATGTTGAATAGGGGCTCAAAATAAGCCTATTTTTAGTTGTAAAATGCCCAAAAATGGAAGCATAATAGGCTGCCAAAGCATGCAAGAAAATAGCATTCAAGGAAGATATTGAAGCAAGTGCAAGGTGGGGGGCTCAAACAGGGTTGAGCCCTTAAGAAAAAGTGAAAAAGAGCTCAAAAGAAGGCCACTTTCAGTTAGGGCCAGAGCTCAAAACAGTAAGCATATATGGCTAAGAAATGTTGCAAAAATAAGCTCAAAAGGGGGAAATGGTACTCACCCTTGAAGACAAGTCTTTTGTTGCTTCTTGGCTTTGAGAAGTGGTGCCTCTTAGCTGCTGGAAATCTTCCAAGTTGCTGAAATGGAGTGGTGGGGTGGTGCTTGGTGGTGATGAAGAAATGGGGTAGAACTTAGGAGTTTTTGAGAAAATGAGAGAGATAGAGGGAGATTTGATGCCTATGCTTGAAGCAATTTTTTTCTAACCCCTAATACAAGTGTTGGAGGCTGGTTATAAGGACCAAGGAGAGGGGAGCATGGAGAGAAAGGGTGGGGAAAAGGACCAAGGCTTTCCCCCAAAAGGTGTCCCCCGGATTTAGATATTTCTTGGGGACAACAGCTATACAGTTGTAAAGTATACTTTGTGAGGATCATGACCGGCCACCTTTCAAAGCTGCAGAGGTGGCCGGCCTCCCCTAGCCGGCCGACTAGGGGTCAAAAAGGTCAAGCTGATTTTCTGGCCGGCCACCACAAAAAGGTGTCCTCCCAGGTACCCTCATCACAACCGTGTGGTTCAAATTTGGAAACTTTAAAACATGAGAGAGAATAGGCCATTTTTAGGAGGGGTTCAAAAGGGTCAGGTGAAATTTCTGGCCGGCCATATGATATTAGGATCCTCCCATGTGTGTACAACACAAATATGTGGTTTGGGGTTGAATAAAGTGTCCCCAAGGTGTTCAACATTGGCTCGGAAGTGAGAAAAACGGGCGCCGGAGGGCGAAAATGGAATATAACTGGTTGCCAAGATAATTGCTGGCCTTTCACCCTCCAGTGACCTTCCTGGTGATAAAACAGAGGTACCTGCTGAAAATGAATGAAAATCGATGCAAAACGAATGCTCGGGGGCCAAAACACGCAGTTCGGGGTCCCGAGAAATGGGTTGTTAAGCACCGAAAGTGGCGTTCGGCCACGAAGTGGGTCTCTCAGACCTCAGTGTCCCTCAAAAGGGAGTAAATAAGATGTATGCCAAAATTTAGAGCAAACGGAGATGGTTAAGCGGTCCCGAACCGAGGCACACGGCCAATGGTCCCGAAAAACCGGAAACCGGGCTCCGAAATGGGCAAAATGGCCTACGGCCACCAAATGTAGCCCACGGCCACTAAGAGATGGTCTACGGGACCTCTCACTCCCCTCAGGAAAAGAAACAGAGAAAACTGAGCCTGGTTCGCAAACCGACGCAATGCACAAAAGAGGGTTCGGAAGTCCGGAGGCAGGGTTCACAGCCGAGACTCTGAGACTTCTGAACGAGCATAATATGCAGTATCACCGAGCGCTCAATTGGTGACGTCTAAGTCTTAAGGTCGGTCAAAAATGGGGTGTCTACAAACGCGTTTTGTAATATTTTAATTATTTTAGTATAGCTAGTTATTCAATTGTGTTGTAATAATTAATTAGCTTAGACTAGTTAATTAGTTTGTCTTGTAATAATTAGCTTAGCTTAGCGAAACTTAGCTTATTTATTCGGACCCTCCTTCGCGAGGGCGCAATTTTGTAATAAGCGTGCGTGTGTGTATGCATGTCTTCCAACCCCACGTCTTTCTCCCTTTTATTTAACCGCTTTCGATGGTTAGTTTAGGGTCATGTTTTGATTAGCATGCCTTATGCTTGCATGTTTGCATCCATTCATTTATCTTGCATGCACCGAGGCTCGGCGCATCATTCAAGCTGCATTGTCAATTCAATACTTATTTGAATACGTGTTTAAAAGCATGTTATCAAATTGTATCATATACCATGATTAGGTAGTCGAGCTTATTAATTGCCTTATCACATGTATCGCATTAGGCATCTAGTATGGTTAGAATCACGTATATTTCTAACTAGCTTTTGTTTTGGCTTGGAGTACACTGTAAGTTTTACGCTTTAGCATGCTTGCATGAGTGTGAGTGATGCCATGATAGCATGCTTGTCATTAGGCTATTTGCTTAAATGATCAACTGCATGAATGCTTGTGGACGAAGGCTTTGTTGCTTGAATTGGAACAATTCGATAAATGTGAGTTTTAAGCCCACTTTGTGAAGTAGCAAATCATGTTTTAAGCCCACTTGAGGTGGCAAATCCACGTTTTAGCCCACATGAGGGTGACAAATTCAAACTATTTTCGAAAACAAATATGAGTTGATTTGTTCCAAGTCTTGCGACTTTGTCTATACTTGCTTGCATGCGTCACATAGTAAAGTTAATCTAACATTCATAATAAGAACACATGTGTTTATAAAACAACATATCATGATTAGTAGAGACCGATCTTTGATCGGGCAAGTAGGGGTGCTCATTTCAGGACCTTCCCCTCTCGTACCCAAGTTCCCGAGCCGAGGCAACTTTGGCGATGACGGACACGTGGCCTTTGGCACGAGTCAGGGTTTCCTAAATTTTCCAAAAACAAAATATTTAGGTGGTGGCTCTGTAATCTGGCAAAGCAGTCCAGTTTTGGCATTATTTGATTCAAAATCTGATTTTCCAAAATGATTTTCCAGATTGGACTCTTTGGTGTTTATCAGTCTCACATTGCACTTTGTGAGATTAGATTCAGAACCGTGACAGTAGTCCGAACTGTAGGACCAATTCGAGCTCTCCGAAAGGGGGTGCGAAGAAAGTCAAGCTACAGTTTCTGGCGACTCTGTTGGGGATTTAGAGAACTTGACTTGAACTCGTGATATGTTGTTTTATGTACACTTATGTGTTACTTTGCATTGCATTTGCATAGGTGCTCCTAAGTCACAGTGTTTGCCATCTGCTATCCCTGAATGATTTGCCTGAGGCTATCTTGGAAAAGCGTGCCATAAGGCTGACCGGTTACAGGCTTTGCCACGATAGGAACACAAACGTTGGATCTGGACTACCGCTGTACTATTTGATCCTCCTTTCACTTCTCGATGTTAGGAGCGAGAGGTATATTAGGTGGTCTTGCTGAGGCACTTTTTTTGACCAATTGACCTAGTTGCATATCAGAAGCTGTAGAGACTGTTCCAAACTAGGACAGGTTGCTCACCCGAATGCAGGATTTGTTTGAAACCGCTTGTTTGCGTAGTGAATCCCTAGTTCCTGACGAAACTAGGACAGGGTAACCCTACCCCATCATAGGGGTGCTTTAGCTCTCACTTGCTTGATACATGCTTTTAGAGTGAAACTCTGCAGGAATGTACGCATTAGTTGCAAGTCTAGGTATCAGTTTGAGGGTATCAGTTTTGGGGCAGAAATCAATGTTTGAGCACAATTGTCCAGCTTATGATTGCAACTACGTGTTGTTTCTGTCTGAGCCGAGGTGCTGTGCGGTTTTTGATTTTTGTTTCTTTTGCTTTATTTTCTTTTTGCAAGGTAGTCTTTCACGATTGCTTCAGACGAGGCTGTTACCCCCCAAGCACTCTGGACTCGAGTAAGGCGACTTTACCGATCTGGGGATCTTGTAAGGAAATAACCAGTGTTTGCTTTGCTACCCCTGGTTACAAGACGGAGGAGAGTCAGGCATAACTCACCGGTTCGACAGTTACCTTCATTCAGTGAAGTCCAGTTTTCTACTTCTACTTCGGAAAGGGAATACACACCAGTTCTGATAGATCAGTATCCCTTAGTCAACATGGAAGAAATGCTCCGCCAACTCCAACAGACCATTGAGAACATGCAGCTGGATGCTGCCTGACAAGCTAAGACCATAGCTCGCCAAGCCGAGGTTGTAGCCCGCCAAATGGAGGTAATAGAAAGGCTTCAACAACAGCAGCCACAACAGTAGCCATAACCTGCAGTTGCCTCAGCATCACAAGCACCCCTAGCGAGAATCCCAGCACCCGGGATTACGATTAATGTCTAGGAAAATGCGAGCATCCCAGTGGATCTGATTCCACCCTAGACTTCCAAGGCACCGGTTTATCCAACGGAGGCACCATTTGAGTTTGAAGTCGACCCTACTACGCTAAAAGTGAGCAAGCTTGAGAAGCTCTTTAAAAGGGCACAGGGCGTAAATTCGATTCTGGATATCTAGGACGGCTATACTGATTCGGCAGTGACATTGCCAGATAGGTTTAAAATGCCGCATATAGACCGTTTTGATGGCTCAGGTGATCCCATGGTCCACTTGCGGCTATTCTCAGATATTCTGCTGCCGATGGGCCTATCTAAACTGCAGAAGTTATCCCTCTTCGGCCGGACCCTGTCGGGTATCACGGCCATTTGGTATGCTAAACTTGAAGACTTTGTAAAAAGGAACTGGGAAGAAATGACTGAGGCCCTTATTGCTCAATACTCCTACAACACACAGATCGAGGTCACAATCGTGATCTCGAAGCGACTTGCCAGGACTCGAATGAGGGCTTCTCAGATTTTGTAACCCGATGGAGGGCCAAGGCCTCCATGATGACCATTCGACCGGCTGAAAAGGACAAGATCCGAATGGTGGTCCGTAATCTGCAACCGAGGCTGTTACAGAAGATGATAGTCTTACCTCTATCTACATTTGCCGACCTCCATGAAATAGGGGTGCAAATAAGGGATGCAATGAAGCAAGGCCTGATAGACCACGAGAGGGAGTAGCCCAAGAGGGCTTTCATGCGCAATTCCAATGTAACTACTGGCGGTAGTGCAACTACAAGGCCTTTAGATATGGGCATGGTCACCACCACACCCAAAATCGCTAACCCTTTGCCGGCACAGCCAATACAACCTCCCAAACTTCCAGTCATCAGGCCCGAGGCCAGAGGGTTTTCACCTCACCCTACATGTCTTTATTTGCGGCCTTGAGGTTCCTGATAAAAAAAAGGCATCTGAAACCGTTAGAACAACGCCTATTGCCCGATCCACTCCCTCCCAAACACAACCTGGCTAAGTATTATGCTTTCCACCAACAACATGGTTATGATATCGACCAGTGCTTTAGATTGCGTCATGAGATTGAGGATCTCATTGACAACAAAGTGATAGCGCCCCCTGAAAAACCCAATGTCACTACAAATCCTCGCCCACCACATAACCAAACCCCTCCACCCAGGCAAGTAAACCCCATCCATACACTGGCCGTCCCTTATGACCCCAGTATATACATCACCCCCTCCCACTTACCCAAGGTGGCGCTGTTCATTCCGGAAAGCACAGACTTGTGCATGATAAATGCGTCCACATCTCAAAACAAACCTATGGTGGTGACGATGGTAGATAAAGGCAGGGTGGCCTTGTGGGAGAATGGGCATGTTAGTTCAGCACCTGAGGGCTCTGTGGACTCATCTGAAGAGGAATACAACCCATGCCACTACATTGTGCTGACCAATTAGGCCAAGCTAGAGCTGGAGTTGCCAACAAGGATAGAGGTTAGTGTGGTCCGAGATGATGGACCAAGTCAGGGATTGGATGACTTAGCCGATCTAGAGGAGGACATCAACAATCTTCAGTTCTACCATGAACAAGATCTGGGAAATGTACAGATTGATTGGTTTGATTTACACGGGTCAACAGATAACTCGGGGTGGCTCAGTGACAAACCTGACGTGGATGAGGGACTCCAACCAAAGCTGGAACAGCCAGAAGTAGGAACTGCTACAAGGGCTGGAACGGCCGATGACAAGGGGAAGTTGACGGAGAGCACCGGCATTAAGAATTTTGCTCGGGAATTAGGTAGTGTTAGTACAGCTGATATAGAGCAAGAGGCCGTATTGAAGCGGTTTGAACAGGAAAAAGTCAAAAATAGTCAAAAAGTTGGAAAAGCCAAAATGACTGTGATGTGGATGTGGAAATACTTACAATGGAATCGGATGATTGCCTATCGGTTACTGGAGGAATATGGTGGGAAGATGATGATCTGCATCTTGTCCACACTGATGAAGATTGGGGACAGAATCTTCCAGACGATACTTGGTATTCTGAGGAAGTGGATCACATGACTAGGAGCGGGCGGTACTTCAAGCCCTCACACCTGGACCAACCAGAAGCATCCAAAAAGGATAAGGGAGCTGAAAAACAGATGGAGAAACTGTTATAAGAGGAAGCTGTACTGAAGCAGCTGAAGAAGATTCAGGCGGACATATCTATCTGGGGTTGCTCATGGCTTCAGGCGTGCACCGGTAAAATGTATTGTCTGCAATGGATAAGGCCAAGTTGTCTATCGATACAACTCCAACACAACTAGTGGGACTTGTCTTCCCGGGAGGTGCTTCGCCAACTTTGACCTTCACGAATAAGGAATTGCCGCCCAAGGGCTCTGAGCATAACAAACCGCTATACATCTCAGTTGAATGCAGAGAGAAGTGGGTGCCCATTGTTTTGGTTGACAGTGGGTCTGCGATTAATGTTTGTCTGTCGCGTACGGCCTATGCTATTGGCATGAATGCAGCGGACTTTGTACCTACGACCCAGGTAATCTGGGCTTACGACAACATGAGTAGAGAGGTGATGAGAGCAGTTCAAATCAGAACACAAGTCGGTCTGGCCCAATAGGACATTGAGTTTCACGTCCTAGACGTTCCAGCTACCTTCAATTTGTTACTTAGGCGACCTTAGCTACACCAAGTAAAAGCTGTTTCTTCCACCTTGCATCAGATGCTGAAGTACCCTCTTGGAAAAGAGGTAGCCATTGTTTTTGGGAATTCTTCTATACATCCTCCGCCGGAGGTCACTACACCAGTACTGGAGATTGTGCATGGCGACGAAGATGTTTTCTTGTTTGGTTTTGCCTTGGCTGAGGCCCGGGTGGTGCAAAATATCTTAGCTATTGATGAGGGGTTGTACGTCAGTGCCCAATCAATCTACCTCATGAACAAGCTACAACATGTACCCAAGCTGGGATTAGGAAAGAGCAGCCGGAAGGGCGTTACCGAGCTGGCCGAAGTGCCACATAACCCTTACACCTTTGGCTTGGGCTACACAAAGAGGATTGGGTGAGAAAATGAAGGAAATGGCAGGAATAGCCAAAGCAAAGCAAAATGGGAAGCATTATAATCTTGTACATAGACCAATTCAGGGAACTCTGAACGGCCGCTTTGTCCGGGAGGGGGAAGACTTCCCATTTTACGGCTTTTCTGAGCCATGGTTGAACTCTGAGAAGCGGCGTCTGCCCGGCTTTGAGATTTTCTTTGACTTACAGATGCAAGAGGATGAAACCTTAGAGGAACAAACTGACTTGCCTGCTGAGGCTGAACAGAGTAAAGAGAGTGAGTCCAATAGCAATGAACTTGAGATAAAAGTAGCGCTGGCGTATCTCCTTTCGGATCCTCAGATCAGACCGGAGAGCTTGGGGGATGACTTCACCGTTTCCATGATCGAAGGCCAATCAGGTGTGGACCCTTCCTGTGGTATTCTGGATGCATCTAACACACCTTCTCTCATTTGGTAGCTAAATGGGGGCTTTTTGTCCAGCAGTTCTGAATTAGGTAGTGAGTCGGAATCAGATTCCAGTTCTTCTGAGTCGGAGTCCGATATTCCTGGGGTTGATGACCCGGATGCTGTAGTTTTGTCCAGGTCGTCTTTTTTCTTTTCTTTTGAGTCGGTTGTAACCGAGGAATTGGATGAGCTAGAGGCTTTGAATGAGAATGATACCACTGTTATTTCCGAGTACTTCTCTGTGCCACTTGTGTATTGCATTGATCATGACTTTCAAAATTTTGATAAAAACGACGAGGAAGGAATTCCTTTGATTTTGAAACATTTGATTGATCGAGAGGAAGAGAGGTTTGTAAAGCCCCTTGTTGACGAAATCGTTGCAATTAATGTGGGCACTGAGAAGGATCCGTGTCTAGTCCAAATTAAGTCCATGTTGTCTTTGGAGGAACGCGAGCGCTTAGTCACTTTATTAAAAGATTTCAAAGATGTTTTCGCGTGGTCCTACGAAGACATGCTTGGAATCGATCCTGAGATTGTACAGCATCGGATCCCTCTTGACCCCGAGGCCTGACCCGTCAAGCAGAAGCTTCAGAGGATACGCCCGGATTGGGCTTTGAAGATTAAGGAGGAGGTCACCAAGTAGATAGATGCAGGGTTTTTGCTAGTATCTGAATACCCTACTTTGTTGGCCAACATTGTTCCGGTGCCGAAGAAAGATGGCAGAATTCAGGTGTGTGTGGATTTCAGAGATCTGAATAAAGCTAGTCCAAAGGACGACTTTCCTCTTCCGCACATCGACGAATTGGTGGACTTCACCGCAGGCCATGCATTGCTCTCCTTTATGGATGGGTTTTCCTAGTACAACCAGATTTTGATGGCACCCGAGGATAGGGAGAAGACTTCCTTCACCACGCCATGGGGAACCTATTACTACAGGGTGATGTCGTTCGGTCTTAAAAATACTGAGGCTACTTATCAACGAGCTACAACCACGATTTTGCATGACATGATCCACAAAGAGGTTGAGGTGTACGTAGACGACATGATTGTCAAGTCCAAGGAAAGAGAGGGCCACTACACCGCCTTGAAGAAATTCTTCCAACGGATCAAAGAATATTGATTGAGGCTGAACCCACAGAAATGCACTTTTGGTGTCACAACAGGGAAAATGCTGGATTTCTTGATCACACAGAGGGGCATTGAGGTTGATCCTTCCAAAATCAAGGTCATCCTAGAAATGCCACCACCAAGGACTGAAAAGGAGGTGTGAGGCTTTATAGGTAAAGTGAAATTCATAAGACGGTTTATTGCAAAATTAACCTTGACTTGTGAACCACTATTTGGTCTCCTGAAGAAAGGAAAAAAATTCCAATGGGATAACCGATGCCAGTTTGCTTTTGAGCAGATCAAACAATACCTTCAGAACCCACCTGTGTTGTCACCACCAGAGCCTGGGAAGCTGTTGATTTTGTATCTATCAGTAACGGACACGACTATGGGCTGTATGTTCGCACAGGAATCTGAGGATAGAGTGAAGAAAGCCATCTATTACCTGAGCAAGAAAATGCCAGAATATGAGACTCGCTACACGCCACTGGAGAAGGCTTGCTTAGCCTTGGTATGGGTTATCAGGAAGTTGAGGCACTACCTATTAGCTCACTTCATAATTTTGGTTTCAAGATTAGATCTCATCAAATATCTCTTCAAGAAACCAGCACTTACGGGTAGGCTAGCCCGTTGGTTGCTTTTTCTCTCCAAATTTGATGTAAAATATGTAACGTGCAAGTTTGTCAAGGGGAGAGCGGTAGCTGAGTTCCTGGCAGATCACCCAGTGGAAGGAGGCGAAACAGTAGAATATCTATTCCCAGATGAGGCTGTTTTGCAGGTCAAGTAAAAGATTTGGACCATGTACCTCGACGGAGCATCTAATCAGTACGGTTATGGGATAGGGGTGTTACTAATAGCACCGATAATTCCAATATACCTTTAGCCTTCAAACTCTGGTTCAAAGTATCCAACAACGAGGTAGAATACGAAGCTTGTATCGCTGGCTTGGAAGCCGCCCTGGAACTAGGGACAAAATGGTTGGACGTCATTAGGGACTCGAACTTGGTTGTGTCTCAAGCAAAAGGAGACTGGAAGGTTAAAGAAGAAAGGACGAAAATCTATCACCAAACCCTGGATGTTCTGATTCCTAGGTTTAAGAAGCTAACCTTCACGCATCTATTAAGGGAGAACAACAGGTTCGCTGACGCTTTATTAACTCTATCTTCTATGATAGACATTCCTTTAGGAGTTCGGATGCGTCCGATCATTATTGAACAGAGGTATGCGACGGCCTACGAGTTAATCGCTGCGATAGATGAAATACAAGATCAGAACCCCTAGTATTATGATATCTGGAACTTCGTGGAAAAAGAGGCTTATCCATCAGGGGCAAATGCCAAAGATAAAAGGGCAATACGGCGAATGGTTGCTCAGTTTATCATCTGCGGGGGTAAATTGTACGAACGAGGTCATCTGGGAATGCACAAGCTATGTGTTGATGCAGAAGAGTCAAAATGCCTAATGGAGGCCATCTATTGAGGGGAGTGCGGGTCGCACATGAGTGGAGTAATGCTAGCCCGGAAGATTCTCAGGCAGGGCTACCACTGGTCAACCATGGAGGAGGATTGTATTGGTTTTGTTCGGCGATGCCATAAATGCCAAATTCATGCAAAATCGCATGAATATCCCGCCGTCGAAGCTATACAACATGACTTCACCATGGCCTTTTTCAGTCTGGGGAATTGATGTTATTGGGGCAGTTACACCAAAAGGCTCGAATGGGCATGAGTATATCCTGGTGGCAATAGACTATTTTACAAAGTGGGTCGAAGCCCAATCCTATGCAGTGCTGAAAGTGTCACGTGTGGCCAAGTTCATCAGGAATAACATTATTTGCCGTTATGGGTCTCGAATGAGATCATTTCAGACAATGGTTCCCACTTCAAAGGAGAAGTGATCGACTTGTTGGAGAAATACAACATGGCTTTTCATAAGTCATCCACATATCGGCCGCAAACCAACGGAGCTGTTGAGGCCGCCAACAAGAACATCAAGCACATTTTGCAGAAAATGGTTGAGACTTACAGAGACTGGCCAGATAAATTGCCATTTGCTTTTTGGGGCTACAGAACATCAATTCGGACATCTACTAGGGCAACTCCGTATTCTCTGGTTTGTAGGATGGAGGCTGTTCTGCCAATTGAAATAGAGGTTCCGTCGCTGCGGATTATGGTTGAGTGCCAGATAGCAAAAGCGGATTGGCAGCAGAGCAAGTTCGAGGAACTAATATTGTTCGACGAGAGGAGGCTGAAAGTACTGTACCATGTCCAAGGTTATCAACGCAGAATTGCTAAAGCTTTCAACAAGAAAGTTAAGTCCATGAATCTTAAAAAAGGGGATTTGGTGCTCAAAGACGACCAAGCTCCCATCCATGACCCTAGGGGCAAGTTCAGACCCAATTGGACTGGTCCTTACATTATCAAATCAATTTGGTTGGGTGGAGCTGTCATTCTTATAGATCTATATGGCCTCAAATTCTCCCAACCGATCAACATGGACAAGTTAAAGAAATACTATCTTGAGTGGCTCGCTAGGCCAAAAACCCAGAAGGCCGACCTAAGCAAAAGTTATTGCACAAAAAATTTGAAATAAGAAAAACTGAGCTCGCAAGGTTGAAAACCCAGAAAGGGCGGCCTTGGCAAAAGTTAGAGCGTAAAAGGAGAGTGTTAATACCCGAGTGAACCCGAACCGAACTATGTAAGGCCTGATTCCCATCTTCGGATATGTAGGCAACTTCATTCTGAAGTCCAGCCGTAAACACCTCCAAATCAACTGTGTCTATGTGTTTGATTAAGGAATCTTTGTCCACTCATTATCTGAAAGATCGGTTGCGATCCTTACCATGAGAGAAGAGCTGATTACAGTGCTGAGCAGTGCTATTCAGTTTAGGGGCAACTTTCCATTTGTTGGATTCAAGGTTGTACATCTTAAGGATAGATTCCATGTGTGTCAAGGTTTGATCCTTATCGAAAATGGTTTTGAAAAGTTTTAATAAAAGTTGATTTTGTTCAAATTAATCTTCTTACAACTTAGACCATTTTTAGACCAAAAGAAAAATTTTCAGTGCCCACAACCTCAATTTCATTGATTTCAAGACAAAGTTCTCTAACTCTTGATACAAATCAAATTTGCTTTTTATTACATTCAAAAGGAAAACTGGAAAGTACAGATCAAAGCAATAAACTTGGGGCATAGATGAATCAGGTGTTCCTGCATCCCCACCTTGAGCTTGTGGAAGCTTCAGATGCTAAAGTAGGCCCGGTTTGTGCCTTATCTTCAAGCCAAGCTAGGCATTCGCCAGATAGGGCGCAACTCCATATCGAAAATGGTTTTGAAAAGTTTTAATAAAAGTTGATTTTGTTCAAATTAATCTTTTACAACTTAGACCATTTTTGGACCAAAAGGAAAATTTTCAATACCCACAACCTTCAATTTCATTAATTTCAATACAGAGTTCTCCGATTCTTGATACAAATTGAAGTTGCTTTTTATTACATTCACAAGGAAAACTTGAAAATACAGATTAAAGCAATAAACTTGGGGCATAGTTGAGTCATGTGTTCCTGCGTCCCCTCCTAGAGCTTGTGGAAGCTTCAGACGCCAAAGTAGACCCGGTTTGCACCTCATCTTCAAGCGAAGCTATGCATTTTTCAGAAAGGGCGCAACTACAATTGGGAGCAGGAGCCATAAGTTCTCTTGTCCTCCATCCAGTGGAATACCGAGCTAGCTGTGAGCCTTGGATCGGAAATGAAGTTGGGTACTCTATCCCCTCTTCCGGGCAAGTCTGGTTGTGTCCGAACTGACGCTGAAATCAAAATGGGAAATAGAAGACACAGTGTGTCAAACCAACCAACTGAATGCCAGGCTGCCGGGACATGATGTAGCTCATCTCAGGCAGATCAAACTAGGGGCAACGCCAAGCATTGTAGACACCAGACCTATTGCACATCCAATGGCACTACCACCCCTCGTTTGGGAAATCGACTAGCCGTTGGCAAAGAAATAGCCGCGCACTGACTATGTAGGGCAATAGTCCACTACTTTCAACCTGTCCATGAGCCATATCTGGGAAGGGATGAAAAATAAGAGAGATTAAAGAATAGAGAGGTGTACGTGGAGAGAAAAGTGAGAAAAGGGTTTTGAGAGAAAAATAGAGCCTGAGGACCGAGTGATGTGAGAAACACATGTGAGAAGGGTGGGGAACATTACCTATAAGAGTAGTGGACTTCCTGCGAACCAGGTTGTCTCTTGGCGATAGAAAGCATCCAAGCCCATTAAAGTCTCGACTAGTGTCAAGCCAACGCAGCTCTTGCCCTCTTTCAAACCTTGGGCTACTTCAATTAGTCGAATGCTAGACCCGCCAAAACTAGGCGCAAGGTGGAAATGTGCTAGCATGCATAAGCAAAGGGCATGTTGCCGAAAGCCTTGCCAAAGACGGTCGCCACGATCGCCGGAGTAAGAAAATCAGTAAATGAGATTGGAAATGTCAAGTTCACTGTTGTGAACTAAAGATCGGGGTAGACGTCCCCCGAACGCCCCGGGAGGGTTAGCTCCCGTTCTGTTCATTTGGGGTCACTACAGCTCGGACTCTTAAATGTCACGGTTCCTAATCTGAACCAAAGAGTCCAAATCCGGCAAATCATTTTGAGAAACTGATTTTTGAAAAAGTAGTGCCAAACATGGACTGCTTTGCCAGATACAGAGTCGCCACCTAAATATTTTATTTTGGGAAATTTAGGAAACCCTGACTCGGTGCCAATCTTGCGGATATCTAATATAACCAAAG
>NW_021029150.1:551641-594320 GCF_004153795.1 Camellia sinensis | reverse complement strand
TATATCATGAGGCAATATGTTTCCAGCAACAACATAATGTCTACTTTTTCCAAAGAAGAATGCAATCAATTGAGAGCCGATATATTAACTATTTTCTTGATTGACCAACAAACTGCTCAACAATAAATAATTGATGAAAACATTGATGACTTGCATCCGCAATAATCAACAGATCTGCTTGTTTGTTTGTTACACTAATCAACAGATTTGGAAGAAAAGAAAACATTTTGCTTGTTTGTTTGTTACAGTGTAACAAAAAGGAAACATTGATTCATTTAGTTGTTAGAATGTGAATATTTCATACATTTGGCTTGTTTGGTTGTTACAGTATTATCTATATTTTGATAATTTTGGTTCATACTTTACTTCAATGAATATTACAATGCTTGGTTATTACAATGTTAAAATTACAGACAATACACTAAATGAAAATTTAATCTTTTTTAGCTATATTTTAACCATATCTGGCTTTGATATCAGTCTTACTTTATGCTTAATAACAGGTGTAGACATCCCATTTTTGACCGCCTTTAAGACTTGGGCGCTACTGATGGTTTAGTTGGTAGTGAAAGTTGTGCAGTGCAAGGGTTCAATTTCTTCGGCAAGAAGAGAGTTAAATCCCAACTTCATACCCCTTTTTGGACCAAAACGGTCTTGATCAAAATATTTTAGACCTTGAAACCCTCTCTTTCAAAATAGTTTTTGAAAAAGTTCCTATGACGTTCCGACGCTCGCATTTTGTTAAATGTTGCGTTTTTCGGTAAACCGAGCAAAGGACAAAGTGGAAATGAATGAAAGAGAGATGAAATCTTTTGAAAAATCTTTCAAAATACCTTGTTTAGGGGTTTGGAGGTGAAGAAAAGAGGAGGGGAGGGAAGAAAACAAGTTGGAGAAGAAGTTCGGTATGAATCTCGGTAGGATCGAAACTTAGCAGTTTTCACTCAAAGTGGCATAACTTTTTTTCACAGTTGAAATTTTGAAGCAAGGTTTCCACCATTGGAAAGAAGACTTCCAGGGCTATAATTTAGGCTTAAGAATGACCTGAAAAGGAGTCCAGATGAAGGAGTTATGTCCGATTGAAGTCGGGCCCAAAAAGCAGATTTTTCTGTCCAACTAGAAGTGGAAGATGCTGGCCATAAATGGGATTTTTTGGCCATGTGCCGGCCATGAATGGCCAATGCCGCCCCCCTTCCATCCAAGAGTGTCCCATGCCAACCAACAATGAGCATGTGCCAGCCATTGATGCCAGAAAGCAGTTTTTGGCAGATATTTTTGCTCCAGCTGTCTCTCTTGAGATATTTTCAACCCAAGGCTCTCTCTTTGCTATATATGGGGGCCATATCTATTGTTTTGAAAGGTTAGAACAATTTGGCAAAGGTTTGGGAGCCTCTCTCTCTACACCTCTCTCTTTACATTTCTCTCTCTCTTGAGCATTTGTGCTTGAAGGCTTGCATACAACCATGTTTAACCTGTCAACCCTAAAGAAGAGTGGTTCATCTTTGGGCTGCTAAAGGTTGGTTTTGGCCAAGAAAAGTGGTTGTTCTTGTGCTGTGCTTCAAGGGTAAGCATCTACCTCTTTTAAGCTTATTTTTGTACACAATCTTGGCCACCTTTGCATGTTGATTTTGACCTAGTTGTCAACTACAAAAACTTGTATTTTTAAGTGTTTAAAATGATGGTTTGAGGCTTCTTTGAAGTTAAGGGTGGTCCACCCTCCTTTGTTGCTTATTTGTTAAGTGTTGAGCCATCTTTTAAAGCATTTCAAACAACCTTTTTTAGGCCCTTTAACCACTGAATTCCAGAGGAATTTCAGTGGTAGAAAACTTGTTTTGAGGTCCCAAATGGGAGGGGGTGGCCTCCCCTCATTGTCTCTCCATGCTATGCCTAGTTAGCCTTGCAAAGTAACATGTTTTTTTGTGACTTGTCTTAGCTTAGTTTGAGTATGTTTTTGGCTATATTTTAACATGTTTAAACTCTGTTTTTGGCTAGTTTGGCCACTCATTGCTTGCATCTTGCACTTGTAGTGTAAACTTGCTCACTAGCCTAGTGTACTTGATGGTTTAACCTATGAATCTAACATGTGTATGCTCCATTCCAGCATGTTTTTGGCTCTAATTTAGCATGCTTTAGGACTGTTTTGAGTGGTCTTGGCCTTTTGAGCCTTGTATTGTATAGCTATAGTGCAAATGCCTTCACTAGTCCATTGCTTCGAGGCCTCTAGCATGCTTAGCTTGTGATGTTTGCATGCCATAGCATCATTTAGCATGTAATTTCAGAGCATATACCTCTGTCACACTCTTACATAAATCACTCTTTCATTACTTTTGAGAGTTGTGTTTTGATGCCTTATTTGTGAGCCAATAAGTTAGCATACTTTTCTTGCCTTTTTGCTTCAATTCCAGCATGTTTAGGCCACTGTTTTGGCATGATGTAGCTCTGTTTTGAGCTAGTTTGGTCATTTGAGCATTGTATTGCATGCCTCTAGTATTGTGTCCTTCACTAGCCTTAATGCTTTTGGCTCTTAACATGTTGTGCATGAGTTGTTTGCATGTTATAATCTTATTTTCTCATGCCAAGATAAGCATGTTGCATTTGCATTACATTGTGTTCAATCGGACGTCATATTGAACACAAGGTGAATTGGTCCATTTCATACTCAAAGTGATGAAAATGGGCCAATTGAAATAAAGGACATACATTCATTCAGTAATACCAGTTCAGTAAACAGTTCAGTTCAGTATTCAAAAGATCTCAGTTGAACATATCTTTACACAATTGTTACTCACAGAGTTTGGGCTACAGTATGCTAGAGCGTGCCTCCCCAGTCGCCAACCCTACATAGTTAACAGATTGAACACACAAAGCTACACAGCTGGGAAAGATAATAACTTAACCCCTAATTTGCCTCGGTGTGTTCTACATCTATATCCTCAATAAGATGCCTTAAACTAGGCCTAAGCATGCCTAGGATGAGATGAGGATGCAAAGATGCACTCAAAAGGCAGTTTCAGGATATTCAGAAAAATAGAGTTCCGCTCGAGCGTAGGTTTACCCGCTCGAGCGGACATGCAACAAAGGTACACGCTCGAGCGTCAACTCTCCCACTCGAGCGTACTGTAAAAGTACTGGATGGGTGAAATCTCCACTCGATGGGCGCTCGACGCCCGCTCGATCGTGAGACACATGCCTCCGCTCGAGCTCCCAATCCTCCGCTCGAGCGGACTGTAAAACAGTGCAGAGAAATACTGGATGCTCGGATTCCACGCTCGAGCTCCAATTTCCCCGCTCGAGCGGAAGTGCAAAATCTGGGAATTCCAGATTGCACCTCCAAGCCAAAACCAGGTTCAAATGCATCAAAACCAATCCTCTTGGGCCCGTTTTTTTGAAAAACCTTTATAAACACATAGAATAACATGGTTCAAAGCTCAATTTGAGAAATCAAAGCCCAAGGGTGTTTAATTCAAACTTAATTTCAAACCATTTTTCAAGAACAAGATGAGCATGCAAACATTCATGAATTCGAATCAATTCAAAGCTTCAATTTGATGCTCTAAGGAGCCAATTAATCCAAAAACAAGATGAAAACATGACCTACACTCAAAACATGGACATGCATGTGACAATTTGCCATGAACTCAACTCAAAATCCAACAATACTAACATGCATGCATGAATTATGCTCTATTTCAACATATAAAGCTATTTCATGACTCAATCCACTAAATTTGGCATGAATCATGTAAGAACAAGTTCAATTCATAAACAAGAGGGTAATTACTCTACCTTAGGGCTTGAATTAGAAGACTAGGAGCTCAATTTAGCAATCTACACTTCAATTCTTCAATTACCAAGCAATTTACAAGCAAAATTGAGATGAAAACCACTCCCCTAGTTTCTCTCTCTCTATGGTCGGCAATGGCAAGGAGAAAGGATGATAAATTGTTTTGGTTAAGTGTAATGAGCTCAAAGATGTATAGGTAGTGGCCACTCACCATGGCAAAATGGTAAATAAGTGCAACCTTGCATTAAGTCGATATTTAATCTAATTTAATCAAATTAGGGGTAAGAGTGCGTGGCTTAGTTTGTGGAATAAGATTTTTAGGATTATTCTGAATCCTACTATTCAAATCAATCTTAGTAGTCTCCTCTAACTCAACACGTTTAAGATGTTATGTACAAATCACATGCCAATTTTTCATCTATCTAAGGCCATCTCCAACACTGCACCAAATCTATCATTAAATTCAAATTTGGTGAAAAAGTCCCTTTTTTGTGCTCCAATAATTTCATCAAACCTGTATCAAATTGAAAAAATAACAAATGTTTCACCAAACTAAGGATCTGGGCTCCTTTCACTACTTTACTGTGCATGACCGTTAAGAATGGCCCCACTGGACGACCGACCAGATGTCTAGCTGGATGTCCCCCGGTCATCCTCTTCCTTGAACAATTTCCACAAAAATAGGTAACACATAGGCCATGTTTATTTGGGTGGACTGGATTAACATTTCCATGACTAATAGTCCTAGGACTACGAATCCGTTGGATTATGTATCCTATCTTAACTAATAGTCAAGTTTAAAATAATTAGTTTGTACTTCAATTGTTTAACCAAACATCGGATTAATAATTTTATTGGACTATTAGTCCAATCCCAAGCTCATGTCCACCCAAACAAATATGGGTATAGTGTTGGAAAAATGGTTTGTGCAACCATGACTTTTGACTAACTTTGACCCTAAATTGAGATGGGCTCCGGACTCCGATTGAGGTGTGTCCGGGTAAAAACACATTCTTTGTTGGGTGGTAATTCACTTCGTATATTTGGTTGTTCAAACCATTTTCCGAGTGAATGCGAAATTGACTCTGAAAGAGACTTAGTTGCTTTGTTTTTTTCATCATCATTTAGCTTTCTGCATTGGAAATATAAAGCAGAGAATGTATGTGTGTGTATGTGTGTGACCTTGTGAAACAAACAAAGATGTAGGTGTATATAGTGATCCAAACAAAGAAAATAGAAAATAGAAATATAAAGCGATCCAAGGACCTTGTGAAACACAGAGTATGTATGTATGTTTGTAGAGTTAGAGAGAGAGAGAGAGAGAATCAATAAAATAACAAAACCAATTTGAATCTATGTTGCATGATAAGCACACAAAGACGTAGGACTTGTCAGCTAAATTGAACATACAAATAAACCGAATGTAAAATTATTGAATAAGAAGAAGATAATAAACACACAAAGATGTAGGACTTGATTTTTTATTTTTTGCATTGACTGGTTGACCGGCCGATCGTTCGCTCGGTTAATCAGTGGTTTGATGAAAAGCCAAAATTCTTCGTTGGAGTAGGTGATATTAAAGAAAGTTTTTACTCAAATTTAATGAAAAAAGTAATGCACCATTAGAGATACCCTAAGAAACAAGTCTTTAACAAAATGTTTACATTGATATACAAATTAAGAGTTTAAGGTGAAAAAAATGTAACATTTTTTAGTTACAGAGATAAAGTGATATTAAGTGTTCAAAGAGGTAAAGTATAAAATATTTTCTTGCTGAAACAATATTTTCGTATTAGAAATGCTACTATACGATGATAAAATTAATTTTTACAAAAAAGTTAAATTAAAAAAAAAAAAAAAACCTACCCAATGCCTGCGTGAATAGAAATGCCACTTATTATATAGTATCATAATTAGATACGAAAGTATGTAAAAATATTTTCGATAGCTTATTCAAAGTTAGTTTCATATTATTTTAGAACATATTTTAATTTAACCCTTGTAATTTGATTTATGTGCAGATTACTCCCTCATCGGAATATCCACATCGCCCCCTCAGACTTGGACTAAAATAACGGTAGCATAAAATATTAGAAAAACGATATAAAATACCTTTAAATTATAGATATTTTTGTCATTTATTTGAGAAGCAAATACAATTTAAGCTCCTATGTTTTATTTCATGGGCAATTTACCATATTGAAAATTGAAATTTAATTCCCATCTAAAAAATAATAATAATTGAAAATAAACATATAACCACTTCATGTTTGACACGTATTTTACATTTACTATTAAGTTGAACAAAATGTTTAACGATGCACTTTAGTTTATAAATCACAAGAAAATTATGTGATTATTTCTAAATGAGAGCAGTAATTAACACATAGGCAAATCCACATGCAGGTGAAGTGAAATTTACCTATATTTTCTAAACCAGCAGTAAGCACTGAAAAAATGATAAAAATAAAAATAAAAATAAAAAGCTTGAGCAAATAAGTGTTTGCTTTGAATATGCCATAAATGACTTGAAATGGCCGTGTGAATACTACAGATATATTTTTGGTATAAATTACATTGACCTTCCCTAACAAATTAGGAAAAAAGGAATTCATTCAAATTTCAAATATCACTCAAGGAAAATAGATTTTCTACATAATTAGTGACATGTAAGGCATTCCTACCGCTCCTGCCGAAGAACTCTGAATCAAGAAGTCCTGTGATCTTAATCTTTCCAAAAGATATCCCGTTCCGTTCATAATAGTAAATATTCCAGAGGTCATGTATCCATGAAGGTTGTAGAAGTATTTCAACTGTCTGAATTGCGCCAACAATATAAAGATCCCCCTCTCGACCCCAATCAAGAGTAGGCATCATTATCTCTTTGACCCAAATTCAATTCTCATAATCCTGCAAAATCCAAAGCTCCTCCCAACCATCTTCCGTGTATTCACCACATGCTACCAAATGGCCACAAAGTTCTCGTAGACGAAGCATGCGTGTGAAGGTCCCCTAGGGAGTGGAATCATTTGAAATCTCTCAGTTTTCAGTTCAAATGTTACTATGACATCTGCACTCCTAGGAGGAGAAGGTTTCAGTATATAATAACTCCTATTTCTCCAGTGTATGACTCCATTAACACAATGACCACCCCTACCAAATTCATAGTGCCAAGGAACAGAAAGACAATCAATCTCTCTCCATGAATCCCCAAAGTGAAAATTTCACACTTGTAATCTAAATAATCATAACACTCCCCCTCCACCTCGATGCGTACAAAAGTTGTGAGCAACACTTTGTATTGCTAGGTAGAAGGATCAAACCCAAATGACAAATCTGGTTCGTGAGTAGAATTAGCATCATAAGTAAATGTGTTAGAGGAAGGGTAACAAATTGTGGAGTGGTAGGATTCACGATGAAAATGGATTTAGACTTTCTAAGGTACCTGCATATTAAGCCATTGACAGATTGTTTAATATGAAGAAGTCCTAGAGAGGAAATTAGTGAGCAAGTACTGGGTCGGTCGTCCTTCATAATCTGCTGAGAAAAAATGTATCTTGGTGAACGAGTAGTTGATTAAGGAGATGACAAGGTAGGGGCTAGATTGGGCACGGGTATGGTGTAAATCCACAAAAGAGTGATCCTCGATCAGAGAGCGCTAATGGTTGGAGATGCACTTGCATTGGACTACCACCTTTGCTGGTAGTCTTGTTAGAATGTCCACCAACATTTCTTCAGGCAATGAACAAGTAGAAATTCCACAACTATTACTGGTCTCCTTCCCTTCTTCATTGTTACTTTTGTTTTGTTGTTTGATTTCCAAAAGTAACGAAAACGCGGAACAAGATTCAACCACTTGCAAATTTTTGATTTTTGAAATGTACCAACAAATGAATACCTAAAACACAATGCAAAGAACTATGGTTAAACTTAAATTTTAAAAAAATATATAGTAAGAGATTATATTATGGGATTATTAGGATGAAGGCTGCAAGCCAACTTTTGATTACAAGGAAGTTGGAAAAAATTTAGTAATTCTTTAAAAGTCAATTTTTTTATTTTTCATTTTTTGAGATGTCAAAGGTCTGTTATGCCGGTTATTTTTCCCATTCATTTAATTTCATCTCCATCAACAAACAAAATCTCAAAGTCTCAAACAAATCCTCACAGTCTTGCTTTGTTTGCTAATCTGCGTTGATGGCCTCATTGCCATGGACTACTTGCTAGCTCTGCCGCTATGGATGAAGAACTGAAAGTATAATATATATATACATATAAGCTATCTATGAAAACATACATATTGACCCCTTTAATTATGAAAATCGTACAATTTTTATAATTGACCCTTGAAAGGTGTCCCGGAGGGGGGAAAGTGATACATTTTTATAATTGAAGGGATCAAATGTTTATTTGATAGATGAGAGGGTAAAGTGCTAATATGTGAAGGGGTCTTGGAGTAATTAACACTAGATGATAATTAACACTAGATGAACAAGTAGTAATTCCACAACTATTACTAGCACTCCTTCCCTTCTTCATTGTTACTTTTTTTTGTTTGATTTCCAAAAGCAACCAAAAGGCAGAACAAGATTCAACTACTAGCAAGTTTTTGATTTTTGCAATGTACCAACAAATGGATACCTAAAACACAATGCAAAAAAACTATGGTTAAACTTAAATTTTAAAAAATACATATGGTTGTGGGATTATTAGGATGAAGGCTGCAAGCCAACTTTTAATGACAAGGAACTTGGAAAAAATTTAGTAATTCTTTAAAAGTCAGTCCTTTTTTTCTTTTTTTTTTTTCATTTTTTGAGTTGTCAAAAGTCTGTTATGCCTGTTCTTTGTCTTACTCATTTCATTTCACCTCCATCAACAAACAAATTCTCAAAGTCTCAAACAAATCCTCATGTCTTGCTTTGTTCGCTAATCTGCATTGATGGCCTCATTGCCATGGACTACTTGCTAGCTCGGCCAGCTATGGATGAAGAACTGAAAGTAATATATATAAGCTATCTATGGACACGTACATATTGACCCCTTTAATTATGAAAATCGTACTAATACACCCCCAAAAGGTGTATTTGTACAATTTTATAATTGAGGGGATCAATGGTCTGGTTTGATAGATGAGAGGGTAAAGTGCTAATATTTGAGGGGGTCTTTGAGTAATTAACACTAGATGATAATTTTCTGCCTTAATTCTAATCAACCTTTAATTCTAGAATGACCAATTTATTATAGGTAAATTGAAAAGCAAAAGGGGAAGGAGAAAGATAAGTATTTTATTAGAATCCTTGAAATATTTCAATCTTGAAATCCATATATAGAAAGTAACAAATCTAAATTTAACATATTTTGATTTCAAATCCATAAACCCAAACAATTTCATAATAATAAATAGAAGGGTTTCATAAAAAGATGAACAATCTCAATTTCAATCACAATCTCAATCTCATAAATATCAATAGCTAAGCTAATGTAGCTATTCTTCCGGATCTGAAGGTCCTTAACAACAAAACCAAACCATCCGATTCTAATAGCAAAACCACAATTTCGAATTAAGAAAATTAATGTAAACAATCAGAAGAAGAAGAAGAAGAAGAAGAAGAAGAAAAAAAGAAGAACGAACATACAAGTTAGAATAAAAAACTGACCTTTCATGGAGAAAAAGGATTAGACCAAGTGTATATATGTATATGAAAAATATATTTGTGAAAGCTCTATGCTCTGAACCTTCTTTCGCAAGTGATTTGTTAAACCGGGCAAAGGGAAGAGTGAAAGGGAATGGTTCGGATTGAATCAAGATCCCCTCCTCGAGTTATCCCCCTTCACTTCCTACTTGCAGAGCTATGGGTTCACTTTTAGATTTAGGCCAAGTTTGGAAGATCCAAAAAAATTAAAAAATCAAAAAGTTACTCAAAAAGTTAAAAAGTTAACATTATTCATCAAAAATCAACAATTACGGCTGCATAACTCTCAATTCAAATTTTTTCCTACAAATTAATTTTTACAATTTTTTATTACACATTTTTCAATAAAAAGTCAAAAAGTTAACCCAAACATCCATATTTTCAACCTCAATTTTTTAGCCCAAAAAGACAAAAAGTACACTCTTTTAGTCTTCCCAAACTTGGCTTAATTTTGATGATCTAAATTATTATATTTTAAAATTTATTGAGTATATTATATCAGTAAAAAAATCAAGTTAATCGAATATTAAAAATTTCATGTTCGGATCATCAAATTAAAAATTATTTTTTAAAAAAATTTAACAAATAGTTTTCTGAACACATACTTTCTGATATCCGATCAACTTAATTTTTTACAATTATGATATACTCAATAAATCTTAAAAAATGAACGATTCGAATCATTAAAATTAGGCCAAAAAATGAACCCAATAGCCTTGTAAATAGGAAGTAAAGGAGAGAACTCAGGTAGAGGATCTTGATTCGTTGGGATTGGCCCGTTGATCCACCCAAACTGCGCAGTAGGGTTTGAGAAATTTATTTTTGTATATAGGGCAGGATTGGGATAATATTTTAAGTCCGTTAAATTAAGAATAAATTATCAATAGATTATAATAGTTGGATTTAATTATTATTAAGTTTTATTGAAAATAATTTTTAATAAAATCGTCGTTAAAAATAATTTATTGTAATAAGTTTTTACATATGTTGCCAAAATTAATAATTAGTAACTTTTTTATCACGGTTTTTATAAATTATCCCTAAAACTTATAATTAGTAATATTTTTTAAAGTTGAAAATTAGTTTTCTTTTTTTGTGATAATTTTTTTAAATTGTCGTTAAAATTTAAAATTAGTAATATTTTTTGTGACAAAATTTTTGAATTGTTACTAAAAATTAACAAGTAATAACATTTTTTTAATAATATTTAATAAAAAATATCATTAATTATGATAGAATTTATTAAATAATAATAAATTCTTCTATTAAAACCTACACATAAGTTGGCCCTTATTTTTTCACTATTTCACTAATATGCAATTTACCAATTATTGGATACCTATTGCTGGTAAGAGTAATCCCATGATACCCAACAATCATATGATTGGATTCTATTATCAAGTGTGTCCACTAATAGCACCAAGGATCCTCTAGAGTTTTTTTTTCCTAAAGTTTCCTAAAGTGGTGTGTTGTATGGTTGAGATTTAATGACAAGTCACATCAATTTTTTAGCATTAAATCTCACCCATACAACACACCACTTTAGGAAACTTTAGGAAAAAAAAACTCTAGAGGATCCTTGGTGAATTTTTTATGGAAAACTCTATTCCCTATGTGAGAGGGCAATCATACACTTTAGCGGAAATGTAATTGAATCTAGTTCACTGTGGGGATTAGAATGTATTGTTAGATCCGTAAGGTTCGTTATAGGTTTTATTTTGATAATTTAAATTGTTCAATATATAGAGTTTGTCTGGTATTTTATACTTGTAAAAAATCACGTTGATTAAATATCGGTAACCCCTTGATCGGAATACATTTTTGAACAAATAGGAAAAAAATAAACAGATAGTTAACAAAAGTCAACAAATAAAAAAAAGTTAACAGAAAAATTAAGAGGTAAAATTGAAAACAAAACGTCCGTCAAAACGAAATAAACCAAACTATTTCATAAAGAATAAATCTCTTACTAACAAAAAATATCCACTGGATTACCTTATACCCTCCTTAATTTAGATTTTTCAACAATTATCTTTAATTTTATTTATATAGCGTTATTATTTTAAAAAAATAAATCTAACATGTATATAAAACATTTGTTAATTATATGAATTTAAAAGAAAAAGAACAGTAAAATCCATACAATTTTATAGTGTCCGTTTGGTAATTTGGCTTTTGTTTAGTAATTTTTTTGACTTTTTAAAGAAAATTAATGAAATATTCCTCTCTAACTTTGAGTAGTTGGAGATGTCTAATATATATATTTTCTTTATTAGTTAAGGTCATTCAATACTATTATTAAAAAAAAATTAGCTTGTCACAAAGAAGTTTCTATGTGAAGAGTTAGAAATTTTTTTTGTGAAATTGTTGAGGGATCCTAATTACTATAAAAATATTACAGGTCCTTTATCTTATAAAATTCATAACATCAGGAATCTTAAACTAAAAATACTATTTTTTTATGAGATGAAAAAGTTAGTGTGTTTGGAATAATTTTTTAATTCAATAAGTAGTTATAAGAAAAGAAATAATTAATTAATATATAATATGACATTTTTATTTTTTTTAATTTTTAAACTCTTAATAACTTTTTTACTTTTTTTAAACCAAAACATCACAAAGCAGACCCAGCCAATGATCTTCATACATTCACAAATCATTTCAAGGCCTTATCTTAATTCAACTTTTAAAAGTAATAATAGTATACAAATATAAAAAGATATATAGATAATGCTGTGGTTCAGAGACTTATCCTCTTAAAAGTAAAAACAAACTACAAATAGTTACGTTTTCTATAACAATAATCTTTTCTCATCTAAACAAACAATAAAGATATCCTAAAAACACGAAACAAACGTAAATATTTATTTTGTATGTAAAAGTAAAAACAAACGTAAACGTAAACGTAAATATGTTTTAAAAGTAAAAACAAAATGTGATATTTAAAAAAAAAAAATTATTTTTATCTTTATTGATTTTTTTTATTAATTTATGTTAAACTTTTTTTTAAAAAAAAAACCCTACTTACCCTTAATACATTAAAATTTTATTATGAAGAAGTTAGAACTAAATTCCCAAATATAATCACCCTATCAAAAAAATATATAATATATATATATAGATGAGTGGGCGAGAGTGACGCAGAAGATCCATCACTAATACGTTTCGATGGTATCTGCACATTGAAAAACGACGGAGCTCCAAAGTAGCACCTAACCAGTCTTCTCCGATTGGATTGTTCTTCGTGGGCCATCTCAGAACACAGCAACTTCCAAGAATCACAGAGAGAGCCTCAATCAACATTTGACTCCATATATGCTTGGTGGGAGCATCGAGAAAACTCCAGACAATGCTCAGTCAACATTAGCCTCCATGAACTAGCGACAAATGCTAACTAAGACAAACAGAAAAGTTCGTATTCGTATGGGACCCCCTGGCTTACTATTCCAAATATTCTAAGCCGTAACTAAGCTGGACATTATTCAAAAATAATTTTTCCAAAAAACAAAAATAACCAAGAAAAACGATACCAAACATGAGAAAGGTATAAACAAGCAAACCCAGATAAGAACTACTCTATTCGAAGCACCAAAAAACACTATCAGACTACTGCAGAGGCCGACATTCAAGATTTAAGGGGCTGCCCAGATCAATAATGGGGAGGGTGATCCTGAGACGGTCTTTAAAGGATGTTCATGTGGGCAATGGCTGATGAGGACAGTATGTTTAGGCCCACACCCTATCTACAGATGAAGATGAGTTATTCGAAGATGAAACCATCACTGAATTGAATACGGATACATATGGGGGAACAGAGCACCACCCAGGGAAAATATCTATAGTGGTCATTCCAAACAAGCTGCTTAATAGTTACCATATTGATTAATGAAACCAATAACTATTTATGTATTTTATAAATTCAAAATTTTGTAAATAAAAAAATTTGAATTTAGATTTTTTTGGAATAGTCTAGTCTAGACGGACCTAAATAAAATAATTGACTTAGAGCTAGAAAATTTACAAAAATAAAATAATTGGCTAAGCGCTAAAATAAGTCAACTTATAAGTTGTATTGTAGCAGAAAGACGAGTAGCCTAACAAAACAAAAGCAAAAACAAGGGGTTAAAAAAAAAGTGTATTATATAAACTACCAATTAAATTATCTTGAGATCAAGGAATTGGCTTGGTTGGATAAGGTGCTTCCTGGTCAGGCGATGCCTGACTTCGAGTCTTACTATTGTGTGATACAATCTTTCCTTATTCCTTGCCTACAAATTGTGAAAAAATTACAGTTAAATTTTGGGTGAGTAAAAAATTGCAGTTATATGCAAATAATGAGGCTCTGATTAATGAGTCTTAGTTGGTTGATGGGTTGTGTGTGGTGGTGGGTGACAGGGTTTCTACCTACCATGGTATATGCTGGGAATAGACTTGATTCTTGGGAACCCATTGAAACCAGATCTGCTTGGCATGGCTGCAGGCCATCTCTATTACTTCTTGACAGTTCTCTATCCTCTTTCTGGTGGCAGATTCACCTTCTTCAACACTCCTCTCTGGGTGTCTCCTTTCTTAGTTCTACTTTTTATGGCCAAGTTTGGGGACTTCCAAAAAAGTCAAAAAGTCAAAAAGTTACTCAAAAAGTTAAAAAGTTAACACTATTCACCAAAAGTCAACAATTACGGCTGCACAACTCCCAATTCAAATTTTTCCCTAAAAATCAATTTTTAGGGAAAAATTTGAATTGGGAGTTGTGCAGCAGTAATTGTTGACTTTTGGTGAATAATATTAACTTTTTAACTTTTTGAGTAACTTTTTGACTTTTTGACTTTTTTTAAAGTCCCCAAACTTGGCCTAAGTATCAAAGTATTGTCTGACGAAACATCCTAACTAGACATCCAAATTTGGTGCATCTATCTTCAACTAGTGTGGACAATTTTTTCCCGCACAACCAAAAATAAAAAATAAAAGGGCAAATTACAAACACCCCTCGAGATTTGATAAAAATATAGATTCTCTTCTGAGATTTGAGAAATTACATCCTGTCCCCTGAGGTTTATATTTTCATAACAAATTATCCCATGAGGTTTTTATTTTCATACAGATTCTCCCTAATTTCTCCTAATTTGTTATGAAAATTTGACCCTTAGGGAGCAATTTGTAATTTCTCAAATCTCAAAATCTCAAGAAAGGTGTTTGTAATTTGCCCAAAATAAAATTACTAATCATATGTAAGGAGTAAGGATCCTCTAGAATTTTTTTTTTCCCTAAAGTTTCCTAAAGTGGTGCATTATGTGGTTGAGATTTAATGACAAGTCACATCAATTTTTTAACATTAAATCTCAACCACACAATACACCACTTTAAGAAACTTTAAGAAAAATGCACTCTAGAGAATCTTTAGTAATATGTAAGACTATTAGTGGAGCAAGGATCCTCTAGAGTTTTTTTTTCCTAAAGTTTCCTAAAGTTTTTTTTTTTTTCCTCTAGACTTGTCATTAAATCTCAACCATACAACACACCACTCTAGGAAACTTTAGGAAAAAAAAACTCTAGAGGATCCTTGCTCTAAAAAATTAGTTATCTTGTATATAATGCCTTTCCTAAAATATTTCTACTTTCCTCATTTGATAATATTTCATATCTTTCTTACCCAAATGAATCCTGACATGGGTAACTCCATAAAGATTATAACCCATCATGTAGGACCCAATACATAACTCAAATGCTAAAATCCAGCACTGCTGAAGCCCCATGTAGCAATAAGAACCAATGGCATCAAGACACATGGCAAGAGAGGGGCAAGCCACATCAGCAGACAAAGAAAAGTTATTGCCACGGCACATCGCCATTAATGAGGCCCCTTACAGCATTTATTGCGATAACCCCTCTCCGTCGGGACAGAACGCCTTCACCCTGAACAAGGTAAGTTAGAGCATAGACTTTTGGCCAAGGTGACAGGTCGGAAGGGACAACGTAATGATTACCAAAAGATATAAGCAGGCATCGAAGACAGGAAGAATGTTAAGTTTTTCTATCTCTAATCTATCTACATATTCCACTTCTCTCTTTCTAACTTGCTCGTCGGAGGGTTCGCTGGGGGACTCCCCGTTCCCCGTTGAACTCTTGTGCAGGTCTTCTGGTGGGCTTGGTCATTCGGACATAGGCTCGAGGAGCGTGGATCAGTCCGGCCCGTTCCACCTGGAACGAACAGTATCATCAGTTTGGCGCCGTCTGTGGAAAAGCGCCAGTTGTGTTCATTGTCGCCAGAGACCCTGTCCCAATAACTCTTTCCTGCCACCCATCAGGGTGTATGGTCACGACTAGATCCATGGCTTCTCGCCACAATGTTGTTGACCCTCCCAATCCAAACGACCCGCCACCGTATATCACCGAGCTCACCAACAGCATAAACCGACTGGCCGAGCAAAACCAAGCTCTTATTAATGCTCTACTCCAAAGAAACCCTTCTATGCCTCCTCCACCACCTCCAGATATCCCATCTAACCAAGAACGAGCCCCGAGCCATACAATCCTGCAGCCTAATCCACCAAACTTGGAAGGCTTGCAACCCCCTTCCCTAGGTATAAACCTGCCACCCCGGGTCCCGCATCTATCGGTCCCACTACCAACCCCCGAGGGAGAGGCCAGTAGCGTCCAGCCCATTCCCCTCCGGTGGTGACAACATTCCTCTCTGGGATGCAGAACTCCGAGCCATGAAGCTCCAGCTCCAAGGAGTCATGTAGCATAAACCATCCACCACAGCCAACTCACCTTTCGTTGCCTCCATCCGGGACAAACCTCTATCGCCTAAGTTCAAAATGCCCACCATCGACTCTTTTGACGGGACAACAGACCCAATTGATCACTTGGAGACCTACCAGACCCTCATGATCCTCCATGCATTCCCTGACGAAATCATGTGTCGGGCTTTCCCTGTAACACTCAAGGGGTCGGCTCGACTTTGGTTTAGTCAACTGCTAGCAGACTTTGTCTCCACTTTCCAGCATCTCAGTGACTCTTTCCTCAGCCATTTCATTGGAGCCCAGCGCCAGCGATGCCCAGCAACCCAACTCCTCAACATTCGTCAGACCGAGGGGGAGTCGCTGCACAGTTTCGTTATCGCTTCAATACCGAAGCCTTGCAGGTAGCGGAAAACGATGACAAGGTGATCCTTACGGCTTTCATGGCCGGCCTACGGTCATCTGATTTCCTTTTCTCCCTCTCAAAAAATCCCCCGACCTCCATGGCAACACTACTCTCCAAAGCCCAAAAAATACATGAATGTTGAAGATTCCCTAGTCGCCCGGTAAGACCCAATAGTCAAAAACCTGACCCCCAGAGAAAAGAAAAAAGACTCAGAAACCAGAAACACCCAGTACACTCACCAAACACCTCAGTACAATGACTGACCGCCCCGAGCCGACCATCCAGCGTCAACCCGACCGCCAGACCGGTTCGACAGATACACATCCCTCAACTCCCCCATGGAACAAGTCTTGAACCAGATCCAGCGAGAGTATCCCCTCAAATGGCCCCAATCGTCGCGGTCTCCTTCTAACCAGCGAGACCAGTCCAAATACTGTCGCTTCCACCAGGGCCATGGCCATAACACCAAAGAGTGTGTAAACCTCAAAGACCAGGTCAAGGGTTAGATCGTTAGGGGCGTCTCAGTCGGTTCACGGAAGCTCACCCCCAGCAGAGGCAAAGAACTGAACCCGTCAGAAATAACCGCCAACGCACCCCTCCCCGGTAACCAGCCCTACCTAACCAAGGTCATGATCGCCCTCCACAGCAACCTCGGGCACAAGGTAATCCCGCTCCACCTGTTGGCGAAATCAGAGTTATTTCCGGCGGGCTTGCTTGTGGAGGATCATCCCGCTCGGCTCAGCGGGCACAACTCAGGAAAATAAGGCAAGGCTCAGACAAAGATGTTGCCACATTGGACCGACCCTCCAAACAGCCCAAGCAGTGGACAGAGCCTATCACCTTTACGAACGCCGACTGCACAGGCATCCGTTACTCCCATGACGACCCTCTCGTCATTTCTACCCTCCTCTCCAACTACAAGGTCAGACGGGTTCTCATCGACAATGGTAGTTCCTCCGACATCCTTTTCTTAAATTGCTTCCGCCAGCTCAAGATCGGGGAAGAAAGCCTGTCCCCTCTCCAAACCCCATTGGTTGGTTTTACTGGTGATCGGGTGAGCTCCATCGGCTCCATCGATCTTCCCATCACAATCGGAGAATACCCCAAGCAGACCACAAAGCTGCTCACTTTCCTCGTCGTCGACTGCCCCTCTGGTTACAACATCATCCTCGGCCGCACCGTTCTGAACACCTTTCAAGCCATCACCTCCACCTTCCATCTTGCCGTCAAGTTCCCCACCGATCTTGGGATCGGCATAGTTAGGGGAGAGCAGACCGTGACCAGAGAGTGCTATGTCGCCTCACTTAAAGAAGTAAAGCTTAAGGAGGCTATGATCATTAAAGGACTCGACGTCAGAGACGAGGACGAACTAGTCAGAGGGGAACCAGTGGAAGAGCTCGTCCAGGTCGTCATCGATCCCACCAAACCGGCCAAAACTGCCAAGATCGGCAGTCAACTATCCTCCCAGGCCAAGGCTAACCTCACCGCCCTCCTGATTGAGTACAACGATGTATTTGCCTGGACCCACTCTAACATGCTAGGTATTGACCCCTCCTTCATCACCCACCGTCTCAGCATTGAGCCCCATTTCCGATCCATCCGCCAGAAACAACGCACCTTTCATCCGGAGCGCAATAACCTTATTGTTTCCTAAGTAGATAAGCTCTTTGACGCACAGTTTATCACAAATGTGGACTATCCCAGATGGCTGTCAAATGTGGTTCTGGTTCGTAAAAACAATGGTAAATGGCGACTCTGTGTCGACTACTCCGACCTTAACCGAGCTTGCCCCAAAGACAGCTACCATCTTCCTCGCATAGATTTGCTGGTTGACGCCATGGCTGGCCATCAAATGCTCAGCTTTATGGATGCCTTCTCTAGGTACAACCAAATTCTGTTGCACCCGTCCGACCAGGAACACACCTCCTTCATCACCGATCGGGGCACCTACCATTACCGTGTGATGCCGTTTGGGTTGAAAAATGCCGAAGCCACTTACCAACGGTTGGTCAATGCCGTCTTTCATCATCAGATAGGTCGAAACATGGAGGTATATGTTAACGACATGCTAGTCAAGAGCAAGCTCTCCACTGATCATCTGGCCGACCTGCGAGAGACCTTCGGCACCCTACGGAAGTACCAAATGAAGCTCAATTCGGAGAAATGCGCCTTCTGTGTAGGATCGGGGAAGTTCTTGGGTTTCATGGTTAGTCAGTGGGGCATCGAAGCTAATCCTGAAAAAATCAAGGCCTTAATTGAAATGCAATCACCTAGAACGGTTAAGGAGGTTCAGCGGCTTACTAGCCGAGTTGCCGCCCTCAACCTTTTCATTTCCCGCGCAACAGACAAGTGCCTCTCTTTCTTCAAAGTTCTTCAGCAAACTTTTGAATGGATGGCAGAATCCGAAGAGGCCTTTTAGCAGTTGAAACAGTGCATGGCTAACCCCCCCTTACTTTCTCAGGCAATCATGGGCGAACCACTCTTTCTCTATTTGGTCGTTTCAAACACCGCAATTAGTGCAGCACTCATCAGGGAAGACAGCTCGGTCCAACGACCGGTCTACTACATCAGTCGGGCTCTCAGGAGAGTAGAACAGAACTACCCGTTGCTTGAAAAAATGGCCTTAGCCTTGGTCATAGCCTTAAGACGACTCCGACCTTACTTCCAAGCCCACTCCATTGTCGTCCTCACTGACCAATCGTTGAAGAAAATCATGCAACAACCAGAGCTGTCCAGCCAACTTATGCAATGGTCAGTCGAGCTCAGCCAATTTAATATCTCCTACAGACCTCGAACGGCGATCAAAGGGTAGGCTGTCACCGATTTTATCTTGAAATTCACTAATCCCATTTCGACCACGGCCCCACCACCTCCTCAACCCTAGACTGAGGCAGAAGACCCCCATTCTTGGACCCTCAACGTCGACGGATCATCCCAAAAAGAAGGCAGTGGGGCTGGTCTCATCCTCACTGCCCCCGAGGGTGGTTATTTCAAGTGTGCTCTCCGGTTCTTGTTCGATGCAAGCAATAAAGAGGCCAAATATGAGGCATTGACAGCAGGTCTCTGCCTAGCCAAAGACATTGGTGTCAGCCATATCTGGGTGTTCAGCGATTCCTAGTTTATTGTCGGACAAATTACGGGGGAATTCGATGCCAAGGAAGACACAATGCGAGTTTACAGGGATATTGCACTCCCCCTTGTTTGCCTCTTCAATACTTTCCACATCAAGCACATCCCCTGGGCGGAAAACTCCAAGGCAGATGAGATGGCTCAATTAGCTTCTGCAGACCAGTCAGACCTCAGCCACGGTGTCCGCCTCGAGTACCTGACCCACCTTGCTATTTCCCCTAACCAACAGGAAGTCCACTTCCTCCAAAATGAACCTATCCCATGGGCGTCCGATATCTTTCTATTTTTTACAACGGGAGGACTACCAGATGACAAACAGCAGGCCGCCAAAGTCAGAGCCCGGTCGTCCAATTACATTCTTGTTAGTAGTCTTTTGTACAAAAGGGGCTTTTTCACGCCCATACCTGAGATGCCTCAATCCTGCTCAAGCGACTTACGTGATGAGAGAAGTTCATGAGGGTGTATGTGGCAATCATTCAGGTGGCAGCTCCTTAGCCCACAAAATACTTCGCACTGGTTGTTTCTGGCCTACTCTCAATCAAGATGTGACAGACTTCGTGCTCAAATGTGATAAGTGCCAGCGTTTTGCCAACATCCCCCATGCTTCACCTACAGAGTTGATCACACTTTGCAGCCCTTACCTGTTCGCCAAATGGGAGATCGACCTAGTTGGCCCACTACCCACTAGCCGAGGCCAAACTAAATTCGCTATTGTCGCCATCGATTACTTCACTAAATGGGTGGAGGCAGAACCCCTTGTCACGATTACCGAACGGAACACAACCAGATTTATCTGGCAGTCGATCGTATACAAAGTTGGCATCCCCCAAGCCATCGTCTCCGACAACAGTAAACAATTCGACAATGCCAAATTTAGAAAATTCTGTGTAGGACTTCAAATCCAGCTATGTTTCTCTTCCCCCGGCCATCCCCAAGCCAATGGCCAAGTTGAGGTCACCAACCGTTCTCTTCTCAAGATTATCAAAACTAAGCTGGAAGCTGTTAAGGGACTTTGGGCTGAGGAATTACCAAATGTACTCTAAGCCTACCGCACTACCGCTCGAACCGCCACTGGGGAAACCCCTTTTCGCTTAACATACGATGCTGAGGCGGTCATCCCAGTGGAAATCAGTCTGCCTACCCCAAGAATTCTACACCCGAATCCAGAACTAACTGAGGAGCTACGTCGACCAGACCTAGACCTAATCGAAGAGCTCCGAGAAACCACTGCTGTCAGACGGGCCTCGTACCAACAGAAGATGAGAACACATTACAACCGCAAAGTCTGACCAAGGGAGTTCGCGGTGGGGGACCTTGTTTTGTGGGAGGTAATCCTCGCCACCAAGAATCTGGCTGAGGGCAAATTGGCAGCCAAATGGGAAGGACCTTACGTTGTTAAAGCCAGGCCCCGTCCGGGCACTTACCGACTTCAAGACATGGAGGGCTGAGATCTCCCCCACCCATGGAACGTCGAGCACTTGAAGCGCTATTTTCAATAATAGTTCAATTCTTGTATCAATCTTTTGCTGTATTTCCTTTTTGGCAGTTTATGCGCTTGAATGTTCTTATCTTCCTCTCATGTGATGTAAATTTCTGATCAACTAGGCTACATTTTAATGACAACAAGCTTATATCTCAGTTATCTGTGTGGTCTTTCAATAACGCTTTGATTGCAACCTCAGCCAGACTGAGCACAAACATAAAGCTTCAGCCAGACTGAGCATAAAGCCTCGGCTAGACCGAGCATACAAAGCCTCAGCTAGACTGAGCACGAAGAGTTCAGCCAGACTGAGCATAAAGCCTCAGCCAGACCGAGCATACAAAGCCTCAGCCAGACTGAGCACGAAGAGTTCAGCCAGACTGAGTATAAAGCCTCAGCCAGACTGAGTTACTTAAAGCCTTAGCTAGACTGAGCACAAAGAGCTCAGCCAGACTGTGTTACTTAAAGCCTTAGCCAGACTGAGCACGAACATAAAGCTTTAGCCAGACTGAGCATAAAGCCTCGGCTAGACCGAGCATACAAAGCCTCAGCCAGGCTGAGCACGAAGAGTTCAGCCAGACTGAGCATAAAGCCTCAGCTAGACTGAGCACGAAGAGTTCAGCCAGACTGAGTTACTTAAAGCTTCAGCCAAACAGAGCATGAAACACCTCAGCTAGACTGAGCATGAAAGGCTGCCCCTGCACCGTCATGATTATGGCATAGTTACCATACTTAGTCAAATTCCAGGTTCACGTTTTTACGCCTCTTTACACTGCTAAAGTCTAAGTCTAGGAATAGCTCTTCTGCTTTACGCTTAAACATCTTCCAGTCGCTGTCCAAGAACTCAGCCATCTCGTGCTTGTAGAAGTCTAACCACTGGAAGCTCTGGATTACCTCTTCTTCACTCCTGCTCCCAGCGGTCGCTCCCGACGGACCAGCCCCCCTAGACGCCTCCCTTGCCAAGTTACTGGCGATCGCAGCATCGATCGTCATCTGGAAGTCAGCAGACCCCTTGAACTGCTCTACTGCAGCGACGCATAAGTTAGGGTATACTGCCCTCTCAGAGGCTGACTTGGTCTTCTCTTCCTTCAACTCCTTCTCCAACCCCGCCTTCTCCTCCATCGACTTGGCCCGCTCGTCCGCCAACGTCCTCTCCAGCCCAGCAATTTTCAGATCCAACTCTTCTTTCTCTTTGATTGACTGAGCTCGAAGATCTTCGTTGCTGGACATGGCCTCCTCCCATCGTTCGTTGGCGACGGTGCAGGCTGCCTGGGCCTCTTCTAGCTTCTTCTGCTCGTTCCCCAATTGGAACTTGAGCGACACCACCTTGCGGCGTTCCCCTTCCAGCTCCAACTTGGTCGCGAGCAGTTCAGCATTAGCTAGATCGGCTGAGTACCCCTACACCATCGCCAACACTTGCATCTTCTTGGCAAAGCCCCTGCTAAGGTGGTCGCCTCCATTTGGGCAAAGCACAGCCCCCTTAGCAGCTCAGCCTTATTGAACCTGGCCACCGAGCGCACAGCTGCTTTATCCACTATCCCCGAAAGGCGATCTGCAATTGTCCTGGCTGGGCCTTCTTCTCCCCCAGTCGCCCAGACAATGCGCGAGCATGGTAGATGGCAGTATTCAGCCTGACCCCCTCTCCTTGGGTTGCAGGACCCTCATTGGGCTGCTGCTCCACCCCCCTTCAGGACCAGCTGACCCACTCTCCACTTGCATCTTGGGCATGGTACTCACGTGCTCTTCTTCCTTTTGGTCCCCCTGACCTTTGTCCCCTTGCACCTCTGGGACAACCACCCTTTCTGGGGTAGCCCCTACTCCCTTCTCCATTGCCTTCTCTGCCATAAGGGTGTCCTCCTCACTAACCCGCGCCTTCTTCGATCCAGGCACATCTGTAGCCCCCTCAGGGGCACCCTTCCTCTTCTTGTTCAACGCCTCCCCCTCCTTGTTTGCCCTTTCCTTCACCGGATCAACTAGGGGCGGTCGTGGCTCAAAATTGCCCAAGTCCTTTTCCCCAACGGCTTGGGGCGCGGTCAGATTCGCTCCCTCGCGATCGGCTTCGGGGCAAGCCCTAGTTGGGTCTCCTTGTATTTGTTCGCTCGGGCGAACAACCTCCTTTACTCTTCCTTCTCCACCTTCTGTTGCCTCTCTAACTCCTCCCTTTCCAGATCGTTTTCCAACGGTTGCGGCCCCAAGTTCAAGGTAAACAACTTCGAAGGCAGGATCAGTTCATTCCACCTCACCCCTTTCTCTTCCCTCCATTCCCTCACCTTCTTCACTCGGTCCTCCGCTGCCTTGTCCAACTTGGGCTCGACCGATTTGGTGGGCACCTTCCACGTCGTGCGAACCCCAACTCCACCGTTCGCCGTCACAAAGAACCATCTCGGCCTCCACTCTTTCACCGAAGATGGAAGACCTGCCACCAGCCCTCGCCCTGCCACTGCTTGCAGAGTCACCCAGGTCTCCTACTGATCGGAGGCCTTGTAGCAGGAGAAAAACTCGTTTACTAACACTGTCGTCCCCCCGGTCGCCTGCAGCCAGGCACTCGCGCACGCCATTACTATCTTCCAGGCGTTCGGCATCAGCTGCCCTGGCGCCGCCCCTAACTTGTTCAACACCTCCACCACTACCGGGGGGAGAGGTAGCCTCAAACCCCCTCGCAGCACCTCCTCATACAAGCTGAACTAGCCTGGCCGCACATCCGATGCCCTCTCCTTGGATTCAGGTAGTCTTAGCCCTATCTCTGAGGGAATTTGATACTTCTCCCTTACTCCCTCCAGCTCATCCACCGTCAGTACGGATCTGTCTGGTTTGGTATGCCAATGGTCCGGCTCCACCTGACTAATCGATCTCACGGCTGAGATCATTGTCCTAGGGTGAGCCCGCACAGCCTGACTCGCTTCCTCCCCCTCCCTACGCTCCATACGGTATTGCTCCGCCAAATCCACTGCATCGCCGTCCCCTAATGGATCAACCCTGGCGACTGCAGCTTCTTCTTGCGCCATTTCTGTGGTGTGTCTGCGAATGGCTTCGGATGCGGGTCTAAGAAAATTCACAAAGTGTTGCAGGGATGTATCATTAGCAACGAAAGAGTTTACACTTGGAATATTTTGGTTGTTTGCGAAGAAATACGTAAAACGGATAATCCCAAAAGCCCAAGATTTGCCTATATTCCAAGGGTCACAATTAAATTCCGCCAGTTTAAAAATTTTCAAAAATCCGCCAAAACTGTCTTTTCAACACCCTATAATGACCTATCGTTTCACTTATTGCCCAACGCCTAACCTCCCCCACTACGAGATTCTGTCACGTGTACGACCACGATCCACTGCCCTTTTCGCCTTCCCTGTCTATTCCACTTCACTTCAACACGTGACCCGCCGCCTCTCGAGCCCCGCGCCATACCACCCACTTTGCGCGGTCGGCCTTCCTCACGGTCGGTCCCTTCACTCGACCACCCTTCATGCTCGCCCCTCCTCAGGGTCGGCCCCACCACTCGGTCGCCTTTGCGGTCGGCCCTCCTCATGGTCGGTCTCTCCACTCGGCCCCCCTTCATGCTCGCCCCTCCTCAGGGTCGGCCCCACCACTCGGTCGCCTTCACGGTCGGCCCTCTTTATGGTCGGTCTTTCCACTTGGCCACCCTGCGCGGTCGGCCCTCCTCATGGTCGGTCACCCCTCTCGGTCGGCCTTCATCTTGACAGTCTCTCACAACCCTCATTTCCTTCATTATTCCCTTCCTTGGACTAAAGCTGTACTTGGGAATGGGGGACTACTGACATGGGTAAGCCCATAAAGATTATAGCCCACCATTTAGGGCCTAATACATAACTCAAATGCTAAAACCCAGCACTGCTGAAGCCCCATGTAGCAATAAGAACCAATGGCATCAAGACACATGGCAAGAGAGGGGCAAGCCACATCAGCAGACAAAGATCTGCAAAGTTATTGCCATGGCACATCGCCATTAATGAGGCCCTTTATAGCATTTATTGAGATAACCTCTCTCCGTCGGGATAGAATGCCTTCATCCTGAACAAGGTACGCTAGAGCATAGACTTTTGGCCAAGGTGACAGGTCGGAAGGGACAACGTAATGATTACCAAAGGATATAAGCAGACGTCGAAGACAAGAAGAAGGTTAAATTTTTCTATCTCTAATCTATCTACACATTCCACTTCTCTCTTTCTAACTTGCTCATCGGAGGGTTTGCTGGGGGACTCCCTGTTCCCCGTTGAACTCTTGTGCAGATCTTCTGGTAGGCTTGGTCATTCGGACATAGGCTCGAGGAGCGTGGATCAGTCTGACCCGTTCCACCTGAAACAAACAGTATCATCAAACCCAAATCTCTTTTACGATATGCTTCACCCCTTAAGATATCCCAAATAATAAGATAGGCTTGTCCTTGATGGAAAATTCTATATTATTGCTCGATTTAATAGTTATTCCTTAATCCTTTATATAGAATGGAATAGTTATTTCTATCATCTTGGCAACTTTTGCTTCTCTGTTTCTTTTTCCAACCCTTGGTATTGTTTTATTATTTTTAATAAAATATTATCTTCCTTTTGTTGATAAAAAAAAAAAAATTACAAGAATTCGTGTTGCACACCATTATTTTAACATTCGTACTTTTTACCAACTGACAAATATTCATAATTCAGCACAAAAAATGGACACATTTTTGAGCGATAAAAGCCCGACATCATCTCCTTCCTAAACTCTTCATTGGTAAGAAAAATATTTGAGGCAATTGAAACTGAAAATTCACATGATCTGTTTATTAAAGAGAAGAAGAGACCATTACATTTATGACTTTAATAGAAAGAGAGAATGTATTCTTCTTACAACAACATTCTTATTATTGCTGTGGCCACCACAGAAAGGTCATGAACCACTTTGTTCATATCACTCAGAGGTGATTTAGATTGGCCGAAACTCTTTTCACAGGATTCAGCCTCATTTGCAGCATCAACCATACTTGATTCGGCAAACTTTGGATCACCTTTAGTCAAGGCCTCAACAGCAGTTGGGATGACACCCAAAATACCATTGTACAAATCAACACAATTTTTCAATGGACCTCTCAGCTGTGGAGTGGAGTTTATAAGCTTGTTGATTTGGGTTAAAGTAGAAGTTGATTTGACCTTGGTAGCATCAACTACAATGAGGCCTAGAGTTGTGAGATTTGAGCTTCTGCTTCTGGGGTCTGCGGTTAGAGTTGAGATACAGAGTTGATAAAAGGGTGTCTTCTGGCATGTTGTGGTTATCAAAGAAGTTGCTTGAGCTGAAACATTGTGTTGGTTTGATGGTGAAAGGAAGGCTACAAGGACGGTGAGTAGTGTGAGAGAGATCAAGGTCTTCATTATGGGGTAAGAGAGGAGATTGGGATAGACAATGGTGTTAATGTTGTTGAAAGCCGAAGGTATTAGCTAGCTCTTATATAGGATTCAAATATGAGCCTTTTTTGGGAAGTTGGTTATTTTAATAATTTATTTCAGTTTTTGACTATTTTATGAGGTTAAAATTTTTGTATTTGAGAAGATGATTGAATTTTTTTATAGTTGAATGTGATATTTGTGAGAAAAAAAGTAAAATAATTATAAATTTAATATGATATTTTATCTTATTAATTATTTTAATTTATTTTATCTTTTTATAAATTTTAAGTCAAAAATTAGCTATTAAGGTAAAAAAAATATTTTCCTTTTTAATTTTAATATGGTTTATTGACAATTGAAAAAACAAAAATTTAGCAGGATCTATCATATTTGGCAAATTCTAAAAAAATATCATATATTTTGAATAGGATCATCTCCAAAAACTTTGAGGCAAATTTATCAATCAGTCGTAAGAAATTTTTTTATTGAAACAAATATAGAATGATTAAAAATATATATATTGAAAATGAGAGAGAAAAGTTTGTGAGATGAAATTTAAATTTAAATTTGTTATTGTCAATTAATAGTTTTTCAATTTCATAATTTTGTTTAAAATTTGAAGGAGAGGTCTTAAAATGGAAAGATTAGGAAAGATTCCAATGATAATTAATGAAAATTAGTAATTACATGGAAACTTAATTCAATTTAAAATAAAATGACAAATTATATGACAAATTATTTTAACTTCAAAAATATTATGACACATTATTATTAATAATATATAAATTTTAAAAATCTAAGAAAAATGGATGGAAAGTTTAAGCTACAAAGACCTAACAATATTTTGCAATTATATATGGTATAAATAAATTTAGAAATGTGATTTAATTTTCTTATATATGTGTGTGTAATTTCTTTATATGTGTCAAGAATTAAAAGATTTTAATATATTAATTAAACAATTGATAATTATATATATGGTAAAAGAACCCATAGTTACATGACATGTGTTTTTTATATTTTATAAAAAATCTAAGAAAATAGAGTTGGGGTTAGAGCTTAAAAACCCAACAATGTTTTGCTTATTATTTATATTATACCATAAATATTGTATACAAATATTTACTAAATATTGTATACAAATATAGAAGATTATTATTCTTAATGTTTTCTTTGCCTCAATGTGAGGGATTCACTTTATCAAAAATCTTCCTTCACCATATTATTTTACAATAAGATCCTGCCATGGAAGGACATTTGGAAAAAAAAAAGTTAATTGTATATGTAGACCGATGATAAAGATAATGATGGACTAACAACAGAGATGATGGTAAACCGATAATGAATAATCATTTTTTGCTATTGTTATACATAAACCATAATTTATTCGTCAGTTTGTGTAGTCATCGATATTTTATGATTTATTCACCAACATCAAGTCATCAATGATAGAGATGATGAAAGACTCGCAACAACAATAATGGTAAACCGTCGATGAATAATCATTTTTTGCCATTGTTACATATAAGCCGTTATCTATTCGTCGATTTGTGTAGTCATCGATATTTTATAGTTTATTCACCAGTATTACGTCGGCGTTGATTATATATAGATTTTTCTAAAAAGTGCCTCAATATATATGAATTATTTGATGATTTTTTATATATTGTTTTATGATTTGTTATATGTTGTTTGTTACTATATTTGTTGGTTGAGCAATCATTAGTATTGCCATTGAACAATCGAAATAGTCGATTTTTACTTTTATCAATTTTGTTTCGTATTTTCATGTTATAGTGTGTATATTCACATTGGTATGAATTTACTTTTTTTAAGACTAGTTATATGTTAATTGTAAACTGTGAATAGTCACATTGTAATTTAGTATTGATTTTATTTTTGTCGAAGGTTAGTTGCATATTTATTGTTTTTGTTATTATACTTGTTGGTTGAATAATCATTTTTTTGTTACCATTGAACAATTGAAATAGTTGATTTTTACTTTTTTCAATTTGTTTTATGTTTTTACGTTGCAGTTTGAATGTTCACATTTATATGAGTTTAGTTTTTTTAACAGTAGTTGTATATTAATTGTAAACTATATGAACATTCAAATTATGTTTTGGTAAGAGTTTATTTATTAGCTTCCATAATGCTAAAAAATAAGATTTTAAATAAGATATTTATTAGCTTCCATAATTTTAAAAAGAATAATACTATATGCATCAATTGGTATACTAATTAGTGTATCAATTAATGATGTGATAATTTTAGAGATTTTTGATATTTGTAATTTGTAAATTTTAAATAGGATATTTATTAGTTTCCATGATTTTCTCCTAATATATAGATTCTAATTCAAGTGGGATAAGTATTCAAATTAGAGTATTTTCTCCTAAAGTATTGATGTAGTTTTTGCTTTTGGTACTAAATCTAAAGTTGGGATTTTTGATCTTTTGGATAGTCGTAGAACTAGATGGGTTATTAGAAATTAACTTGGAATAATTGATATATAAGTATTAGAAATAAAATTTTTGAAAAAATCTCCCAAAAAATAAAAACATTTAGTTTTTTTAAATTAACTTTTGGATCAAAAAATCAAAAAATATGTTTGATTTTCTTGTTTTTAAAATTATTTTTTCTCTCTCCTCTCTCCTTTTCTTTTATTTATTTATTTATAAATTAATCCATCATTTTTTCTCTCTCATTTTTTACATTTTACATATCAATCAATTAAATTTTCTCTTACATCCATCCATTCAACTATGAAATAAAAATTTTAAAACATTACAAATCGTACCAAAATTATTTTCAAAATTCATAACTAAACAAATTTTTTATTTTCGAAATACTTTTTAACAATTTATCTTTTAAAATACAATTTAAGACTCAAAACTCTTCTAAAAAACAAAACCAAATAGAGTCAAAACTATTTAAATATCAGCTTTTATATTTACTTTTAAAACATATTTACGTCTATGTTTACGTTTATTTTCACTTTTACTTTTAAAATAAATATTTACGTTTGTTTCGTGTTTTTAGGAGTCTAATCTTATGACATCTTTATTGTTTATTTAGAAAACGTAAATATTTGTAGATATTTTGCTTTTACTTTGAAGAGGAATGAACCACAGCATTATACTCCTTCCGTTTTCATTTGTTTGTCCATTATGAAAAATCTAACTTATTAAAGAGGTGTGTAATTATTATATTTTCATTCAAATTTTAAAATGTATTTTTTCATTATTGCCTTTTTATTTGAATTTAAAAATATTTTTATAATAATTTATAGTGGGTAATTTGAAAATTTAACAGAATTTAATATCTCAAAATAAAAAGTGAACAAATATTTTAAAACAGACTAAAATAAAAAA
Organism: Camellia sinensis; assembly: GCF_004153795.1. Lineage (NCBI taxonomy): Eukaryota > Viridiplantae > Streptophyta > Magnoliopsida > Ericales > Theaceae > Camellia > Camellia sinensis. Next base: position 564,339 of record NW_021029150.1, on the reverse strand, counting down.
AAATAAAAAAAAATGAACCAACAAAATAAGACGGAGAGAATTGTTTTTATATATCTTTTATATTTGTATACTATTACTTTTAAAAGTTGAATTAAGATAATGGTCTTGAAATGATTTGTGAATGTATAGAAGATGATAGGTGAGTGACAACTTGGCTCGGTTTGCTTTGTGATGTTTTGGCTAAAGAAGCAAAAACAAAATTATAAAAAAAATTAAAATGTCATATTATACATATTAATTAATTATTTTATTTCTTATAACTATTTATTGAATTAAAAAAATATTTCAAATGCACTAACTTTTTTTATCTCATAAAGAAGTTAAAAAAAAAAAATCACTAAAAAAGTCAAGATACCAAACAGATACTATAATGGGATGAATTTTACTGTTCATTTTCTTTCTAAGGCCTTGTTTGGAGAGTTGGGTTTTCAACTGAAAAATCAAAAAGTGACTATAAATTGTCACATTACTGTCTCTTTTTTTTGCATATTTTTTCATAAAAAATAAAAAAATAACTAAAATAGTCAATTCTCAAATGGAACCTAAATAAATCCACATAATTAACAAATGTTTTATATATATGTAAGATTTATTATATTTAAAAATAATAATACTATACAAATAAAATTATACATAACAATGCTATGACTCAATTGTATTTATTTATTAGAAATCAAAAAACTCATCACTCTAATTTATAATTATAAAAATATTATTATTATATAATTTTGCATGACTTATTTATAATAGAAGTGGTGATACACACAATGTAACATAGATAAAATTATAAAAAGTTTGATTGAATTCAAAATTTATAAATTGAAACAAGTTTTGAATTTAGAAAGAGGAAAAAAAAAATTATTTATGAAAAGGAATGATAAATGGTGGGTCCTACATTAATTAGGAAACATACATGGGTATGACATTTATCATCATTTCTGTTACACATAACAACAATTTCAATTTGTGATTGAGTTGAGTGTGCCAATTTTTGTACACATTTCTGTATACCGTTGCTGTGTTGCTGGTGAGAGTAATCCCATGTTACTCAGCAATCATATGATGAAAAGAGAATAAAATTTGATATCTAGTGAGGTTGTTCAATCCGAGAATACTTGAAGAATGATGTAGATGAAAAGAGAACAAAATTTGATATCTAGTGAGGTTGTTCAATCCGAGAATACTTTGATACTTAAATAATTAGTCAAGAGAGAACGTGAGCCGAGGAGATGAGCACAAATTCGACGGTGAAGATCTCTAGTTCGCTATATGAAAGCACAACAAAAATTATTTGGTCAAGATGTTCAACCAAAGGATATTGTAATACTTGGTTAATATTAAGTTGACGTAAAATGTGAGCAAAACAACAATTTGAGTGCATAATATTGTATGCATGAATTCTTTGAGTGTCTCCCTTTTTGATGGCTGGGTATTGGATGTCTCTCTTTTTGATAATTGGATGTTTGGATCAGCTTATATGTATATTGACTAATTTTAGAATACACACAAAGCGTGCCCTCTACATGGATCGGACAAAGCTTGCAGGTGTGGCCCCAAGGAGTTAAGCATCAAGTGAGAGTTGAACCTAAGATCTGAAAAGAGCATACCCACGTACCCCAATTGCATATACTAAGCCAACTCATTGAGGTTGGGTGTTTCCCTTTATGTCCTATTTAGTTTATTGAAATGAAATGAATCAAAACAGAATAGTCATTTCTTAAATTCTTTTATGGAATAATTGTTTCCTTAAAATAGTGAATGATAACTTCATTTGTAATATATTTTTTTTTATTATTTTTTAATCAATCAGACATAATAATAAATATTTTGATAAAAAATACTATTTTATTCTATTACATTTAAATAAAGTGTATGATTGCCCTCTCATAACGGGTATACAATTTTCCATAATAATAAATATTTTGATAAAAAATACTATTTTATTTTATTACATTTAAGTAAAGTGTATGATTGCCCTCTCATAATGGGTATAGAATTTTCCATAAAAAAAAATTAGTTGTCTTGTATGTAATGCCTTTCCTAAAAGATTCCAGCTTTCCTCATTTTGATAATATCTCATATCTTTCTTATCCAAATGAACCCAAATCCCATTTAAGACCTGCTTCACCCCTTAACATGACCATATTTGGTGGATATTTTTAAAGTTAAAAATTGATAATTAGAAATTAGTAATTAAAAGCATCCCCATCATAGCTTTCAAATAATCAATTTTTTTCAGCTTATTTAAGCTATTTCTACCTAACAAAGTATAAGTAAAAGTTGCACCAAATATTCTATCACAGATTCCCAAATCCAAAAGTTGTAACAAATAGCGTCCATATGCCAAACAAGATAGGCTCATCTTTGATGGAAAATCCTATATTATTGCTCGATTTAATAGTGGCTCAAAATTTTTTGAGGTTCAAAGTAGGATGTGATTAGTAGTGTTGGCTTTTGCCCAAGTTTCCTGCCCGACAAGCTTATTTGGCATTACAATCGCAATGGGTCTTTTTGGGTCCGCTCATCCTATGATTTGGAAGTAGATATTCGGGAGAGAAGTCGACTTGGAGGATGATTTGGAAGCTGCCAATTCCAAATAAGGTTCGTGTCTTTCCTTGGAAAGTTTGCAATGATATTTTTCCAGCAAAAACCCACCTTTATCTGAGATACTTGTGGCCCGAGCCTGAAAATTTAGGCCATTGCCTCTTTGGATGCCCGAAAATACATGCTGTTTGGGAGGAGGGTCCTTGTCTCTTTCTCGAATTGGGCCGTCGCAAAGCGGATTTTATGTCATGGATCTATGCGATGATGGAGTATGATGTGGACTCCCATTGCCATTAGGTTGTTCTTTATGCTCTGTTGGAATATATGGTTGGTGAGAGAGTAATTCATATGGATGAAATGGGCCGCGCTAAGGACCCTGGTATGGGCCGTAGTAGGGGCTTCAGTAGCTCGGTTTTGAGGCAGGCTGACATTGATCCAGTTGGCTGTGTCACTGAGGCTTCTACTTAGCTATCCAAAAGAAAGTCTTGTAGCCAACCGAGGCACATATTAGTAGCGAGGGCCTAGCTAAGCTTAGCTCAGCATAGCGCCATCTATATCATTGTTTTGTTAAGAGCACGACAGAGACAGGCTAGCTCGGTTGACCGCGTCAACCGAGCAGAGGTAAACACTAGCTCACTGGGTCAACAGTGAGTAGGGTGTTATCAGGATAGGCATTATCCTTGGAGAATGTGATTCTTAGGAGGGCTTTGCTTAGGAAAATAAAAGTCCTACTAGGATTAGGGGTGGGCACGGGTCGGTTGCGGCCACGGAACCTCCAATCCAGATTAGTGGATTGGAGAAAATCAATCCGCATCCATCCGCCAATCCGGCGGATGTGGATTGAGCGGATTGGCGGTTTGGCGGATGGATGCGAATCGGTTTGGCGGTTTGAAATTTTATAAATTTTCAATATAGTTTAACTTGTGCACTTCCTCAAAAAAAAAAAAAAAGTTATTACAGTCAATGACTTAAAAAAGTATTATAATTACTGCATGCCTCATCCAAAGAAAGAAAGTTTGAAACTTTAGAATAACACAATCATTGCGTGCCTCATCCACATATTACAATCACAGCATGCCTCATCCACATAAAGTATTACAATCTGTGGTTCTTAAAATATAAAAACAATTCAAACCACCAAAATCATGAACAGAGCAATAGCAGAGATTGTATATCTCTGTATTGTTACATTTATATATGTTTTTGAAAACAAAAACCAACCAGCATATATCATATTTTCTATTTATTACTTTTAGAATTAGATTTAAGAACCAAAAAATATAGATAAATAATACGCTTATTTTTTTCAATTCAAAAAATATATTCAGTTGAAAAAAAATTTTCAACAGAATATTTGAACTCTTTTTCAATTGAAAACACAAACAAAATATTTAAACAAATTGAAAACACAAAGTCTTACAAATTACTAAGGGTGCTTGCGGTTTGGCGGTTCGGTTGCGGCCAAAGGAACCTCAAATCCGCCATCCGTCCGCCAAATTGGCGGATTGGAGAAAATCAATCCGCAACCGTCCGCTCGTCATCACGCATCCGTCCAAAATGTGGCGGATTGGTTCGGTTCGGTCAGTCTTAGCGGATCGGTATATCCGCTGCTCACCCCTAACTAGGATTGTGCCACGCAGAATTTACAAAAGCTCGTGACAGAACCTATGTACAAGTATCACAATTCTTACTCTCGAATACACAGAGCTTTTGTGTCTATTGTCTATTTTGATAACTTAGGCATCGGAGAGGTTTTCGGCATACCCCCGCCGGCTTGCTTACGTTTATGTTTTCAAGTAGTAAAGCGACAACGTTTGGAGGAGTGCAAACTTGATCAACAGGATTATACGAGAAGATTATTTCATACTCGTACAATTGGCATCGTCTGTGGGAACACACACAGAGAACAAACCTTTTGATTGAGTTTCCTCTTCAGTTAAAATCTATGGCGCATAATGAAGACTTGCCACATTCTGCTATTAATAGGCAAACCCCCAAAGGGGGTGGGAGGCACAAAGGTTTACCTTTATCCCACCCATGACAGAATTAGATCTCCAACGACGGAACCCACGGAGAGACACACGAGAAATACGGGGCTCAAGTCCTCGTCGTTCTCAAAGCCTTGACAGGCAGAGGCGGAGGATGGATCCTCAGGTTCTGAAGGATCGCATAAGGGAGCAAGACGAATTGATAAGAAGGATGACGGTAGACATGGAGACGATGAAGCGCCAGATAAAAGGCAAAGGGGTGGCAGAAGAAGAAAGGCACAAAGGTAACACGCACTCTTACCACTCAGAAGATCGTGACAAGCAAGTCAGACCATTATAAGTTGAAAGTAGAATCCTCAGGACAGGCGATGGCTTCTAGTTTCTCCAAGTCTAAGAGAACGAGGACTGAAAGGTTTTGTACAGAGGGAAACAGTTATCGGCCCGTGCATTTACACCAAATGACATCTAGACACACGGAGTTTCCTAGGTCGATAGACCTGCGGACAATACTGGAAGAAAGGGCTCGAATAAGAAAAGTCACCCAGGCTCGCGACCCTCGAAGGGTCTCTGCTCTACAACGGTTGGCTCCTAGAACACATGGGAGTGTCGAGATTGGAATGCCAGTACCACGTCTGACCTATGAACCAGCAGACAAAGCGTTAGCAAGGTTGTAGAGCTCACCGTTCGTTCCGGCGATTGAGAACGCACCATTACCCTTAGGTTTCCACTAGCCTAAATTCACAACTTATGAGGTGAAGTTTAACCCCTACATGTACTTAAGCCACTTTCGCCAGGTTATGGCCGTATATCGACGAAACGAGGCTCTAATGTGTATCATGTTTCCTTCTATCCTAGGCGACCTGGGTTTGGCATGGTTTGAGAGGTTGCCAAAAGGCAGCATAGCTTTATGGACGCAACTGGCGGAGGCATTTGTAACCAGGTTTAGAACAAACACCAAGACGCCAGTAGAGATTGACCAGTTGCTCTCCATAGACATGAGAGAGAAGGAAACATTAAAGTCTTACAACAAGTGGTATTAGGAGACTTTTAATCAGATTTGAGATTGCCCCAATAACCTAGCTGTTGCACAATACAAACGAGGTTTGCCGACAGACAATAAATTAAGGGATTCGATGACAATGACACCACCCCTCACAATGGAGGCACTACTAGAAAGAGTGCATTAGTGCATCCGGGTAAAAGAAGATGTTGTTCGCACCAAAGCAAAATCTGGCACAACAGTGATGACAAACAAAAACCTACAGCAAAAATTAACACGGTAGGGTGGGAAGAACGACCGAGTAAAAATAGGCGGGGCAGACGAGCCAACGGAGAGAACTCCTGGGAAGTTGAGAGTCCGCACCGCTATCACCACGATGTTCAATAAACCTATCTACCGGATTCTTAGCGAGATACGCGACGAACCTTTCGTTTGGCAGCCTACCAAGTTGGGAAAAGCGTAGAGGGTACGATGATAGGTATCGTTGTACCTTCTATGATGAAAAAAGGCACCGAACTGAAAACTGTACGCCATTAAGACAACATTTGGAGGAGTTAGTGGCCGCAGGCCACTTGGACCAGTATATTGAAGGGGGAGCACAGCCAGTCCCCCAGGACTGCAACAGGCCAGATGGGACGCCAGCCGACGGTCCGCCCTAAGGCATAATCAATGTGATACATGGGATCATCGAGCCTAAATGAGTATGTGAACTTAGAGGGATGATCAAGAAGGCTGAGCATAGGAGAGAGGTACTGAGTGCACAACCTGTCGTGAAAAGGAAAAAAATGCAGGTTACAAACGTCATCACCTTTTCTGACAAAGACTTAGCAAGATTACGAAGCCCTCAAAACGACGCATTAGTGGTTACTCTACGCGTGAAGAATTCAACATCAAGCGGATCTTGATTGACCAAGGGAGCTCATACGAGATAATGTACTACGAGACCTTTAAGCAACTCAAATTGGAGAATAAAGACTTAGCACCTACAACATCTCCCTTAGTCGGCTTTAACTCAATGCCAGAATGGCCGGTTGGCAAGATAATTTTTCCAGTCAAAGAAGGAACGATGACAATGCAAGTGAAGTTTTGGGTATTGAAAGTCTCATCCACTTACAACATAATCTTAGGAAGAGCATGGTTGCATGCCATGTTAGCGGTAGCATCGACCTACCACCAGGTGTTACGGTTCCCCAACGAAATTGGAATGATTGAAGAAGTCTTAGGAAACCAAATCATGTCCAGGCAGTGCTTCGTAACGGTAAACGACAGCCGGCCTGCAAAAGGGTTCGTACAAATGGTAGAAGAGCCAGAAAGCAACGAGCTGTTCGTAGACATCGACAAGGTAGCCGAACAAAAGGCCATGGAAGACTTGATAGAGGTAAAAATAGATGAGAACAATGCAGAGAGGTTCTTTTAGCTCAGATCGTCTTTGTCTAGCACCGAGAGAATAGAGATTATGGAGTTTTTAACCTCTAACATCGAAGTATTTGCCTGGACGCCGTATGACATGCCTGGCATTGACCCCAAATTCATCTGCCATCAACTTAATGTCCACCCAACCGCCAGACTAATTATACAGCAAACTCGTCGATCGACACTTCACCACGTAGAGATAGTGGAGAAGAAATAGAAAACTTGCTAGAAAAAGGGGCAATCAGACAGGTACACTATCCCAAGTGGATTTCCAACACGGTAGTGGTACTGAAAAAGAATGGCAAATGGCGCGTTTGCGTGGACTACAAGACAGTCAATAAAGCATGCCCGAAAGACAGCTTTCGTCTACCCCAAATAGACTAACTGGTGGACCTAACTGCAGGTCATAACCGACTTAGCTTTCTTGATGCGTATCGTAGTTACCATCAGATCGCTATATGTGAACCAGACTAGGAGGTCACATCGTTTACAACACCAAGGGGATTATATTGCTACAAGGTCATGCCCTTTGGCCTAAAAAATGCAGGGGCAACATTCCAACGGATGATCACCAAAATGTTTAAGCCATTGTTAGGCAGAACAATGGAAGCTTACATAGATGAGATGGTGGTCAAAAGTAAGAATGAAGGGGATCATCTCAAGGACCTAGATGAGATGTTTCAAGTTTTGAAAACGCACAAACTACAACTGAACGCATCCAAGTGCGCATTTGGTGTGGGGTCAGGAAAGTTTCTTGGTTTCTTAGTAACCAACCGGGGTATAGAAGCCGATCCATCTCAGATCAAAGCATTCAAGACCTAGAGAGGCCTAATACAGTCAAAGAAGTACAACATCTCCCAGGCCTGGCTACAGCGCTAAACCGATTCATAAATCGGTCATCAAACAGATGTCAGTCGTTCTTCTAGGCACTGAAGGCCAAATTTGAATAGGATGACAAGTGCGACCGCACCCTGAAAAGCTTGAAAGAATACATGGCTTCTCCGCCGTTATTGGTAACTCCAATACCAGGAGAAGAGCTTTTTCTATACTTAGCAGTTTCCCAACATGCAGTTAGCACAGTGTTGGTATAGGCTGAGAAAATACAACACCTGCCCATCTTTTATGTTAGCAAGATATTGTTAGGCTCCAAAACAAGGTATCTACTATTAGAGAAGTTGGCCTTAGCTTTAATGATGGCTTTTAGAAAATTGTCGCACTACTTCCACGCCCACACTGTAATTATTTTAACGCCTTCCCCTTAAAAGCCTTGTTTGAAAGAGCATATTTTTCTAGGCGAATTTTGAAGTGGGCGGTGGAGTTAGGACAGTTTGACATAAAGTTTCAGCCTAGAACTGCCATGAAAATGTAAGCTTTAGCAGACTTTGTGGCCGAGTTTTCCTCGAAAAGCCATCAGGTTTGCCTGATCAACTTAACCGAAGAAAGGGGGAAAGGTACAGCAGGGATAGTGCAACCCCCATAGCATGCCACTCAATTGCATAGCAAACCATTCAACCTTACAGAAATGGAAGAAGGAGCAAATCGCAGTACGAAAAGTAAGGACTCGACTGAAAGTGAAGTCCTAAGACAGCCAGACGGTGAGGACTAGATCATAATGATGGACAACAACTTAGAAGAAGACAGCATCGACACCAATGCCCCTAATCCTAAGGCATCATCAGATCCCTCCACTTGCTGAAAGCTGTTCGTAGAAGAGATGTGGAAGCTGTTCGTGGATGGAACATCCAACAGGCACGGTGCAGGACTTGGCATAGTCCTCATCTCGCCAAATGGCCTGACAATTGAACAGGCTATCAACCTTGGATTTCCAGCATCCAACAATGAGGCTGAGTACGAAGCATTGTTAGCCGGTTTGAAGTTAGCATTCCGCTTGACAGCCACCAAGTTGATGGTATACAATGACTCCCACTTAGTAGTTAACCAAATTTCGGGCGACTATGAGACAAAGGATGATAGAATGGCCAAGTATCAAGAGTTGGTCATAAATGAGATCATGAAGTTTGACGTGGTAAGGATAGAGCAAATCGGTCAAGAAGAAAATAGCAAGGTAGATTAACTGGCCTGTTTTACATCGATGGAAGACACGTCTATCCCCCACCCTTTACTAATGGATTTCCTGCCACAACCAAGTATTGAAGAACCTAAAGCAACCGAAGTATGTTGCGCCAAGCTAGATTCCTCCTGGATGGACCCCATAGTGGTGTTCTTAAACAATGGCATCCTGCCAAAGGACAAGAAGGAGGCCAACAAAATCAGAGCAAAGTCACAGCGATTTTGGCTCTCTCCATCACTAGCATTGTATAAAAAATCCTTCACAGGACCATATTTGAAGTGTGTCCATCCTAGCAAAGTCGAGGCATTTTTGTTCGAAATACACAAAGGCATTTGCGGAAGCCATCAAGGGAGAAGATTGCTGGCCTACCGAGCCATTTCACAAGGGTATTGGTGGTCGTACATGCAAGCAAATGCTGAGAAATATGTCAAAAAATGCGAGAAATGTCAGAAATTTGCTCGTCAAATCCATCAGCCAGCAAGAGAGCTCCTACCATTGACTAGCCCTTAGCCTTTTACAATATGGGGCCTAAGCATTGTGGGACCACTCCCAACTGCACCGAGCAATAGGAAGTTCTTTATTGCAGCAACAAACTACTTCACCAAGTGGGTAGAAGCGGAGGCACTCGCCTCCATCAAAGAGAAAGACGTCAAGAAGTTTATCTAGCGGAACATCATAACTTGGTTCGGAATACCCAAGGCCATAATATCTGACAACGACACTCAATTTGATGGAAAAATCTTCAGGGTTTTTGCGAAGAATACAAGATAGAATTTTATAACTCTACGCCGGCATATCTCTGTGCCAATGGCCAGGTTGAAGCTCCAAACAAAGTAGTCTTGGATGGTTTGAAAAAAAGGTTGGAAAAAATAAAAGGCAAATGGGTTAAGGAACTTCCCCACATCTTATGGGCTTACCGAACTACACCTTGGCGGTCGATTGGCGAAACACCTTTTTCCTTGGCTTATGCATGGAGGCAGTAATCCCTCTGGAAGTTGGCCTCCCCACCATTAGAAGCGAAACTTTTGATCCAGACTTGAATAGCGAGGCCATAGCCCTGGAACTAGACCTTACAAAAGAGAGAAGAGAAAGGGCACCGGTACACATTGCCTCATATCAATAGGAGTTGTCCAGGAAATATAATAAAGCGGTGCATCCAAGGCAATTCAAGATTGGAGATTGGATACTGTGCAAAGTAATGGGCAACACTATGGTTCCTGGAGATGGAAAATTAGGACCTAATTGGGAAGGACTGTATAGAGTGATTGGCTTGGTTGGAAAAGGGGCATATCACCTAAAAGATATGGACAACAGAGCTATTCCAAGACCATGGAACATGGCCAATCTCAATTTATTTTATTTTTAGCTCTTTCTTAAAACACTTGTAGTTTTTCTTTTTCAATAAAACAAGTAGACATTTTTTCGGTGAAAATTCTTTCCTATGTTTGTAAAAATTGTTCGTACACACTGCCCGACTGGGGAGCAACTAAAGAGGGTTGGCGGGTTTGACCAACAAAATTTATTTTTACATTCTTTAGCGGAGATAAGGATCAAGGTTAAAGAAAGTTGATAGATTTGACCAATACTTTTTTCTTCCTTTAGCCGAGATAAGGATCTAGGCTTAAGAAGGTTGGCAGGTTTGACCAACACTTTTCCTTTTCTTCAGCCGAGATAAGGATCTAGGCTCAAGAAAGTTGGCAGGTTTGACCAACACAGCTTTCTTTCGTTAGCCGAGATAAGGATCTAGGCTCAGGAAGGTTGGCAGGTTTGACCAACACTTTTTTCTTACTTTAGCCGAAATAAGGATCTAGGCTCAGGAAAGTTGGAAGGTTCAACCATTACTTTTCCTTTTCTTCAGCCGAGATAAGGATCTAGGCTTAAGAAGATTGATAGGTTTGACCAACACTTTTCCTTTTCTTCAGCCGAGATAAGGATCTAGGCTAAAAAAAGTTGGCAAGTTTGACAAACACAGCTTTCTTCCTTTAGCTGAGATAAGAATCTAGGCTCAGGAAGGTTGGCAGGTTTGACCAACACTTTTTCTTCCTTTAGCCGAGATAAGGATCTAGGCTCAAGAAAGTTGGCAGGTTTGACCAACACAGCTTTCTTTCTTTAGCCGAGATAAGGATCTAGGCTCAGGAAGGTTGGCAGGTTTGACCAACACTTTTTTCTTACTTCAGCCGAAATAAGTATCTAGGCTCAGGAAAGTTGGAAGGTTCAACCATTACTTTTTCTTTCTTCAGCCGAGATAATGATCTAGGCTTAAGAAGATTGATAGGTTTGACCAACACTTTTCCTTTTCTTCAGCCGAGATAAGGATCTAGGCTCAAAAAAGTTAGCAAGTTTGACAAACACAGCTTTCTTCCTTTAGCTGAGATAAGAATCTAGGCTCAGGAAGGTTGGCAGGTTTGACCAACACTTTTTCTTCCTTTAGCCGAGATAAGGATCTAGGCTCAAGAAAGTTGGCAGGTTTGACCAACGTAGCTTTCTTTTTTTAACCGAGATAAGGATCTAGGCTTAAGAAGGTTGGCAAGTTTGACCAACACTTTTGTACTCTTTAGCCGAGATAAGGATTTTGACTAAAGAAGGTTGGCAGGTTTGACCAAGACTTTTTCTTTTCTTCAGCTGAGATAGGGATCTAAGCTCAAGAAGGTTGGCTGGTTTGACCTACATTTTAATACTCTTTAGCCGAGATAAGGATTTTTGCTAGAAGGTTGGAAGGTGTGACCAACTTTTTCCTTTCCTTAACCGAGGCAAAAATCTCAGTTAAAGAGGTTTGCAATTTTTCCGTACGAGATAAGTGTCTCAGCCAAGAAAAGATAGGCAGGATAAGGCCGAGCTAAACTAGTCCGGCTAGGCATGTAGTAAGGGTGGTACACTACAAAGAAAAGCTCAATGATTGAGCAAAAAATATAAAAAAGTTTTTTCATTGATTGCAAGATAATTATAAAAGGTAGGGCGTATAGCCCAGTGACATGGCAAAACAAAAAAGAAAACATAGAAATTTTCCTTCTTCTTCAAGCGAAAATGTCATCAAGCTCAGCATCCAGATCACTACAGACTTCACCACCTGGCAATCCAACCCTGACCTCACCTTCTTGTGTTAAGCCGGTTGTGGCCGCTTCATCAATCAGGCTAGGCATGGTTTGGTTGGGCAATCCTGACCGAGCGGGCAACGAAGTCTGGAGGCCAAGGTTAGTGTTAACAAGAGAAGCATAAATTAGATCTAGGATCTCCTCCTCCTCCTCATGTAGGAACTTTTGTTGAACTGCATTCGCCTAGTCCATCATATAGCTTGGTATAAAGTGAGGAGGAGGATTCAAAAATACCGTAGAATCCAGCGACAAGCCGAGCTTCTCAGCTGCAGCCTTCCACCCACATTTAAAAAAGATGTCTTTGGACGCTTCGCATTGCTGGGCGTAGATGTAGACGTCCCTCGAACGCCCCGGGAGGAACGAGTCCCCCGTTCCGTTCGATATTAGGCTCACTACAGTTCAGGACTCTCAATTTGTCACGGTTCTAAATCTGAACCAAAGAGTCCAAATCCGGCAAATCGTTTTGAGAAAACAGATTTTGAAAGAAGTGCCAAACATGGACTGCTTTGCCAGATACAGAGTCGCCACCTAAATATTTTATTTTGGGAAATTTAGGAAACCCTGACTCGGTGCCAAACTTGCGGATATCT
>NW_021029150.1:535420-551616 GCF_004153795.1 Camellia sinensis | reverse complement strand
GTTGCCTAAGGCCACGTGTCCGTCATCACCAAAGTTGCCTCGGCTCGGGAACTTGGGTACGATTGGGGAAGGTCACCTCGTGAGCACCCCCGCTCGCCCGATCAAAGATCGGCCTCTACTAACCATGATATCATTTTTGAAAAACATTGTGTGTTCTTATTCCGGTTATTAGCCTAGATTTACTATGTGATGCGCACGGCTTACAAGTATAGACTGAATCGCCTGAATTGGAACAAAACATTTCATGTTTGTTTGTTTGAAAATGGTTTGATGGTGCTACCCGCAAGTAGGCTAAGACGTGGATTTGCCACCCTCAGGTGGGCTTAGAAAGCATGATTTTGCCACTATCTAGTGGGCTTAAACACAGTGAATGAATTGTTCCAATTCAAATAACCCAACCTTCACCCACAGGCATTCAGGCAGTTATATCACATAAGCAATTAGCTTCATGGTAAGCATGCTATCATGGCAGTCACTCACACGCATGCAAAGATGCTAAAGCATAAAACTTACCGAGTACTCCAAGCCAAAACAAAAACTAATTAGAAATCCATGCATGATCCTAATTATACAGAAATGCCTAATGCAACACATGCAAAAGTGCAACTATAGTAGGCTCGGCTATTCTAGACATGGCATATGAAATGCTACAGCTAACATGTATTCAACTTGGAATTGAAAATTCAATGCAATTAGTAAGATGCGCGAGCCCGGTGCATGTAAGACAGATGAATGAATACAAACATGCTATCATACTGTATGCTAATTGAAACATGCCCTAATCTAATCATCATAAGCGGGTAAATAAAAGGGAGAAAGACGTGGGGTTGGAAGACATACATCACACACATGTACACTTATTACAACATTGCCCTCGCGCAGAGGGTCAGAATAAATAATACAGTCCCGAATAAATAATTACAGTCCAAATAATTACAAAACCTAATTAATTAACAAATTAAATTAGGAAAGCGGTAAACTAGCATGCCTCGACTCTGTCTCGAATGATGAAGGATGCATGCTCGGGTTGCTTGGCACGGAAATCCACTGCGATGCCCCAATTAGCCTCTGTTTGCGATTGATGTCGGAATGCTGTGCAAGGCCCTGAAAGGCTAATGATTCTTGATTTGCTGCAACAGAGAGCAGGAAAAGGGCATGACAATGTATTTTTACAAATGTATGCACGTCTCGATCCTCGTGTCACCAATCACGCATCTCGATGCATGATGGCCGAGGAGTCGAATTGCACAACTCAATATGAAATGAATGCACATATGGACACAACAAGGCCTAGACTCCATCATGGATAATCCGGAGTGTCGGCGACTGAGGATTTGAGACACGTTCCGTCATTCGGAGTACGAAACGTACCTCGTTTCCCATGCTCGGGCTAACTCCTATCTCAAACACAATGCAATATGCATGACATGCATGAATGCAACTAATATCAACCTAGCATGCACAATGCTATGAAATGGCATACACGATGCACGAGGTAACATGGCATACACAATGCGCTAATATACAACCTAGCATACGCAATGCTATGAAATGAAATGGCATAACAATGCACCATGGACTTAACAACACAAGTGGACCTCAGCCACACTCACATAGGAGGCCATGAGATGAAAAATGAGACACTCGAAATGCGTGCACACATGCACGCAAACTGAGGACCGAACCTAAGGCACGAATGCCACTCTACCAAAGCATGGAATATGGCATACAAGTATGCAAATTTCAGTACCGAAATATGATGCAAAACAGCCCCAAAACATGGCAACATGGCACCCGATACACGGAATGAGACCCGAACATGAAACTAGGCATATTCATTGGCCTATAGCTATACAAAACATGCGTTATTTGAACATGAAGTGTGAAGAAAGAATCAAGACAGTCCCAAAACAAGAATATTTACAGTTTTAAGTAGGGCCAAACAATGGACACAAATAGGACTAAGCTAGAATGCAAAAATGACCCCAAAAGAGAGATAATGAAGCAAGTAGCAGCTTCTGGCCCTAAATGGCCGAGAGCTCTTCAACAAAGTTGAAGAGGGGCTCAAAATTAAGCACTTTCAGTTTATAACAAGCCACAGATCTAAATACAAACAGGCCTAAAACAATGTGCAAGAAATGGGCAAAAGGGAGACAAAGAAGCAGGTGAGGTTTCTGCCTCAAAGAGGAGGGCCCTTCAACAAAGTTGAAGAGGGGCCAAAAACATGGTATTTTACAGTTAGTGACCAAACCCAAAACAGTGCACATGCAAGCCTAAAATACTATGCAAAATAAGGCCTAAAAAGATGTTTAAACACAAAGTGTAAAAAGGGAGCTTCAAACAGCAAAATACCCTTGATCAAACATTAAGAGGGGGTCAAAATAAGGCTATTTACAGTTCAGAAGAGCCTAAAAATACAGAACAAGGGATAACAAACATGCAAAAATGAGGCCAAAAGAGGGATAAAGAGGCAAGTAACAAAAGGAAGCCTCAAACAGTGAAGAACCCTTCAACAATGTTGAATAAGGGCTCAAAATAAGCCACTTTACAGTTTATAACCGAGCTCAAAAAAGTTCACAAATAGGCCTAAAATACTATGCAAGATAGAGGCATACAAGAGAGGAAAAGAAGCAAGTGTTAAAAGGAAGCCTCAAACAGGGAGAGGCCCTTAAACAAACACGAAAAGGAGCCCAAAATAATGGTATTTTCAGTTAGGGTCGGAGCCCAAATATGCAAGCAAGTATAGCTTAGATTGTATGCAAAAATAGAGCCAAAAAGAGGAGAATGAAGACTCACCCTTGTAGACAAAGCTTTGACAACTCTTGGACCAAGTTGGTGGTTCCTTAGCTCTGGAAAATAGCTCTAAGGGGCTGGAATGGATGGTGGTGGTATGGTGCTAGGTGGTGGTGTGGAAATGGTGTAGGGTTTGGAGAGGTTTTGGTGCTTGGAAGAGAAGGAGAGGGAGATCAATGCAAGAGGCTTAGAGCAAATTTTTGTAACCCTCAGATAGGAGCTGGAGCTGCTGTTATATAGGCAAAAGAGGGGAGAAAATGGGGGAAAAATGGGGGAAAAGAATTCAAGTTCCCCCAAAAGTGCACGCCCCTAGATACAAAATCTGGAGGGAAACAGAATGCATATCTGTAAAGACCTGGAGAGAGGACATGGTCGGCTGCTTTTGTAGGGTTTAGGTGGCCGGCCGGCTCTCCCCATGGCCGGCCAGCCAAGGGTCAAAAGGGTCAATCATGATTAGTGCCGGCCACCCCAGAAAGAGGGCCTCCCATGTGTGCACAACACAACCATGTAGTCAAAAACTGGAGAAAGTGAACCAGGAGAGAGAAAAGGCCACTTTTAGGAGGGATTCAAAAGGGTCACACAAAATTACTGGCCAGCCATGTGATATTGGTGGCCTCCCAGGTGTGTACAACACAAATATGTGGTTTGGGGCAAGAAAAAGTGGCCTTAGGGTGGTCAACATTGGCTTTTAAGTGAGAAAAACGGGCGACGGAGGGCGATGGAGGAATAAAACTGGTTGTCAGAACAATTACTGGCCTCCCACCCTTCTATGACCTTCCTAACAATGAAACAGAGGTCCTGCCAAAAATAAACTCAAACCGGTGCAAAATCGAGGTTTGGGGGCCGAAACGGCAGCCCGAGGCCCCGAAAACTGACTGTTAGGCACCGGAAGTGGTGTTCAACCACGAAGTTGGTTTCTCAGACCCCAGTGTCCCTCAAAAGGGAGCAAATAAGATGCATGCCAAAAACTGGAGCAAACGGAGGTGGTTAAGCGGTCCCGAACCGAGGCACACGGCCAACGGCTCCGAAAAAATCGGAAACCGAACTCCAAACGGGCAAAATGGCCTACGACCACGAAACGTAGCCTACGGCCACTGAGAGATGATCTACGAGACCTCTCCCTCCCATCGGGAAGAGAAAATAGAGAAAACAGAGCCTGGTTCGCAAACCGAGGCAAAGCATGAAAGAGTCCGGAAGTCCGGAGAAAAGGCTCGCAGCCGAGACTTTGAAACTTCTGAACGAGCACAATATGCAACATCACCAAGCGCTCAATCGGTGACGTCTGAGTCTTAAGGTCGGTCAAAAATGGGGTGTCTATAGTTGCCCCTCTTTGACAGAGCTCAAAGTCATAAATGACGGGAGTGAATGTCAAAGCCCAGAGACGACCCATTTTTGACAAGGCCGAAGACTTAGACAAACAGATAAGATAAACAGAGATGCGCCCGCAGGCATGCCCGCAGGCAGGGCAAAATACAAAATGATAATGCAAGAAGCCAAGGGTAACCAAGGATCATGCGAATGCAGCAAGCTGTAATGAAGCACATATTCACAATAGATGCAACAGTTTTAAGCAAGAATGCAAAGCAACAACTACATTTCATGCAGTTAAGAATGCAGAGAATTATCCAATTCTCGCCACGTCTCACACGGAGAAGATACGATACTTGCGCGATTTGTCTGGTCGCACCGGCTTCAAATGAACCGTACATACAATATCGTGCCTGCAAAATAAAGAAACTCAACAAGCAAAACATATCTAACAATATATGTTCAATGTGATATCGAATGCAGACAATCGCGGTGTTGATGGAAAAGTGCATCGCAATGCGGGAAGACACGCGTGTGGCAACACGAGTTTAAGCACGGAGGCTGGTGATATCAAAGAGACGTGCATAACAATGCAAGTATGTGCATGAGAAGCAAGTTATGTGCATGATAATGCAGAACAAGCGTAAACCAGGATGTATGTTTGTCACAAACAACGAGCAAGGAAATGCAAGTTCGGCGAGGGCGGCTCAATCGCGGCCTCCGGTTCACCTCCCGGAGGGGTTACAACATGTTCAAAAGGATACATCTCATTTTCGACGGTAATGATGAGACACGCATCGGAAGTTGAAGCTAAGGTTCCAGTGGAGCGATTTCGCGACAGAAAGTGCACTTCTCTTGTACTTTTTCAGGTCCCGGGGACTCAATCCTCCAAAAATTTGCAGGGACCTTGGGGGGCATGTGGGGAACACCACTGGCCAGTTTTATTAGGAGAGGGAGGCCACCGGCCAGTTTTTGAAAAGAGAATGGCCGGCCTGCCAGAAAAAGTGGCCGGCCGGCCACTTAGCCCAGATTCGGGGCAATTTTGTCTTTTCAGTCTCTTTTCTTTAAATACACTCATCCAAACACTTCGTGCTCACAAGTGCAGCTTCGAAAACATCTCCTCTTCCTTCCCAAACCATTTTCTCCCTCAGATCTGGCTCTATACGCGTTTTCCAACGTCCCACGCAAGTTGTTTTTGCGAAATATTTCAGTTTTAAGCACTTTGAACCGATTAAATTTTGATTTCGGGGCTTCTTTTCTCATTTTCGCCACTTGAGGTGAGTTTATCTCAATATTTGGAAGATTTTCTCGGGAGTTGACTTTTGTTGACTTTTTCATTTCCCGAGAGTTGACTTTTGTTGACTTTTTCCAATTTTGGCTCATTTTTGCCCCTTTTTGCAGATTCTTTTGAAATGGCGGGTCACTTTCCCCACGGCAGAGGTTCTCCAGGCGCGGAGGCGAGCCTGACATCATGTCTTTGCAATACAAAGCAAAATAAGGCACAAAAGAGGGAAAATGGGACTCACCCTTGTAGACCAATGCTTCAACAACTTTTGGGCCAAGTTTGGGAGTTCTTCACCTCTGGAAAGCAGCCTCAAATTGCTGGAATAGAGGATGGAGGCCTTGATAATGCTTACCGAGTACTCCAAGCCAAAACAGAAGCTAATTAGAAATCCATGCATGATCCTAATTATACAGAAATGCCTAATGCAACACATGCAAAAGTGCAACTATAGTAGGCTCGGCTATTCTAGACATGGCATATGAAATGCTACAGCTAACATGTATTCAACTTGGAATTGAAAATTCAATGCAATTAGTAAGATGCGCCGAGCCCGGTGCATGTAAGACAGATGAATGAATACAAACATGCTATCATACTGTATGCTAATTGAAACATGCCCTAATCTAATCATCATAAGCGGGTAAATAAAAGGGAGAAAGACGTGGGGTTGGAAGACATACATCACACACATGTACACTTATTACAACATTGCCCTCGCGCAGAGGGTCAGAATAAATAATACAGTCCCGAATAAATAATTACAGTCCAAATAATTACAAAACCCTAATTAATTAACAAATTAAATTAGGAAAGCGGTAAACTAGCATGCCTCGACTCTGTCTCGAATGATGAAGGATGCATGCTCGGGTTGCTTGGCACGGAAATCCACTGCGATGCCCCAATTAGCCTCTGTTTGCGATTGATGTCGGAATGCTGTGCAAGGCCCTTGAAAGGCTAATGATTCTTGATTTGCTGCAACAGAGAGCAGGAAAAGGGCATGACAATGTATTTTTACAAATGTATGCACGCCTCGATCCTCGTGTCACCAATCACGCATCTCGATGCATGATGGCCGAGGAGTCGAATTGCACAACTCAATATGAAATGAATGCACATATGGACACAACAAGGCCTAGACTCCATCATGGATAATCCGGAGTGTCGGCGACTAAGGAATTGAGACACGTTCCGTCATTCGGAGTACGAAACGTACCTCGTTTCCCGTGCTCGGGCTAACTCCTATCCCAAACACAATGCGATATGCATGACATGCATGAATGCAACTAATATACAACCTAGCATGCATAATGCTATGAAATGGCATACACGATGCACGAGGCAACATGGCATACACAATGCGCTAACATACAACCTAGCATACGCAATGCTATGAAATGAAATGGCATAGACAATGCACCATGGACTTATACCAACACAAGTGGACCTCAGCCACACTCACATAGGAGGCCATGAGATGAAAAATGAGACACTCGAAATGCGTGCACACATGCACGCAAACTGAGGATTGAACCTAAGGCACGAATGCCACTCTACCAAAGCATGGAATATGGCATACAAGTATGAAAATTTCAGTACCGAAATATGATGCAAAACAGCCCCAAAACATGGCAACATGGCACCCGATACACGGAATGAGACCCGAAACATGAAACTAGGCATATTCATTGGCCTATAGCTATACAAAACATGCGTTATTTGAACATGAAGTGTGAAGAAAGAATCAAGACAGTCCCAAAACAAGAATATTTACAGTTTTAAGCAGGGCCAAACAATGGACACAAATAGGACTAAGCTAGCATGCAAAAATGACCCCAAAAGAGAGATAATGAAGCAAGTAGCAGCTTCTGGCCCTAAATGGCCGAGAGCTCTTCAACAAAGTTGAAGAGGGGCTCAAAATTAAGCACTTTACAGTTTATAACAAGCCACGGATCTAAATACAAACAGGCCTAAAACAATGTGCAAGAAATGGGCCAAAAGGGAGACAAAGAAGCAGGTTATTGTTTCTAGCCTCAAACAGAGGAGGGCCCTTCAACAAAGTTGAAGAGGGGCCAAAAACATGGTATTTTACAGTTAGTGACCAAACCCAAAACAGTGCACATGCAAGCCTAAAATACTATGCAAAATAAGGCCTAAAAAGAGGTTTAAACACAAAGTGTAAAAAGGGAGCTTCAAACAGCAAAATACCCTTGATCAAACATTAAGAGGGGGTCAAAATAAGGCTATCTACAGTTCAGACCAGAGACTAAAAATACAAGAACAAGGGGATAACAAAACATGCAAAAATGAGGCCAAAAGAGGGATAAAGAGGCAAGTAACAAAAGGAAGCCTCAAACAGTGAAGAACCCTTCAACAATGTTGAATAAGGGCTCAAAATAAGCCACTTTACAGTTTATAACCGAGCTCAAAAAAGTTTACAAATAGGCCTAAAATACTATGCAAGATAGAGGCATACAAGAGAGGTAAAGAAGCAAGTGTTAAAAGGAAACCTCAAACAGGGAGAGGCCCTTAAACAAACACGAAAAGGAGCTCAAAATAATGGTATTTTCAGTTAGGTTCGGAGCCCGAATATGCAAGCAATTATAGCTTAGATTGTATGCAAAAATAGAGCCAAAAAGAGGAGAATGAAGACTCACCCTTGTAGACAAAGCTTTGACAACTCTTGGACCAAGTTCGGTGGCTCCTTAGCTCTGGAAAATAGCTCCAAGTGGCTAGAATGGATGGTGGTGGTATGGTGCTAGGTGGTGGTGTGGAAATGGTGTAGGGTTTGGAGAGGTTTTGGTGCTTGGAAGAGAAGGAGAGGGAGGATCAATGCAAGAGGCTTAGAGCAAATTTTTGTAACCCTCAGATAGGAGCTGGAGCTGCTGTTATATAGGCAAAACAGGGGAGAAAAAGGGGGGGAAAATGGGGGCAAAAGAATTCAAGTTCCCCCCAAAAGTGCAGCCCCCCGGATACAAAATCTGGAGGGAAACAGAATGCATATCTGTAAAGTACCTGGAGAAAGGATCATGGTCGGCTGCTTTTGTAGGGTTTAGGTGGCCGGCCGGCTCTCCCCATGGCCGGCCGGCCAAGGGTCAAAAGGGTCAATCATGATTAGTGGCTGGCCACCCCAGAAAGAGGGCCTCCCATGTGTGCACAACACAACCATGTAGTCAAAAACTGGAGAAAGTGAACCAGGAGAGAGAAAAGGCCACTTTTAGGAGGGATTCAAAAGGGTCACACAAAATTACTGGCTGGCCATGTGATATTGGTGGCCTCCCAGGTGTGTACAACACAAATAAGTGGTTTAGGGCTGGAAAAAGTGGCCTTAGGGTGGTCAACATTGGCTTTCAAGTGAGAAAAACGGGCGA
This sequence comes from Camellia sinensis, assembly GCF_004153795.1. Lineage (NCBI taxonomy): Eukaryota > Viridiplantae > Streptophyta > Magnoliopsida > Ericales > Theaceae > Camellia > Camellia sinensis. Next base: position 542,862 of record NW_021029150.1, on the reverse strand, counting down.
CGGAGGGCGATGGAGGAATAAAACTGGTTGTCAGAACAATTACTGGCCTCCCACCCTTCTACGACCTTCCTAACAATGAAACAGAGGTCCCTGCCAAAAATGAACTCAAACCGGTGCAAAATCGAGGTTTGGGGGCCGAAACGCGCAGCCCGAGGCCCCGAAAACTGATTGTTAGGCACCGGAAGTGGTGTTCAACCACGAAGTTGGTTTCTCAGACCCCAGTGTCCCTCAAAAGGGAGCAAATAAGATGCATGCCAAAAACCGGAGCAAACGGAGGTGGTTAAGCGGTCCCGAACCGAGGCACACGGCCAACGGCTCCGAAAAAATCGGAAACCAAACTCCAAACGGGCAAAATGGCCTACGACCACGAAACGTAGCCTACGGCCACTGAGAGATGATCTATGAGACCTCTCCCTCCCATCGGGAAGAGAAAACAGAGAAAACAGAGCCTGGTTCGCAAACCGAGGCAAAGCATGAAAGAGTCCGGAAGTCCGGAGAAAAGGCTCGCAGCCGAGACTCTGAAACTTCTGAACGAGCACAATATGCAACATCACCAAGCGCTCAATCGGTGACGTCTGAGTCTTAAGGTCGGTCAAAAATGGGGTGTCTACAGTTGCCCCTCTTTGACAGAGCTCGAAAGTCATAAGTGACGGGAGTGAATGTCAAAGCCCAGAGACGACCCATTTTTGACAAGGCCGAAGACTTAGACAAACAGGTAAGATAAACAGAGATGCGCCCGCAGGCAGGGGCAAAATACAAAATGATAATGCAAGAAGCCAAGGGTAACCCAAGGATCATGCGAATGCAGCAAGTTGTAATGAAGCACATATTCACAATAGATGCAACAGTTTTAAGCAAGAATGCAAAGCAACAACTACATTTCATGCAGTTAAGAATGCGGAGAATTATTCAATTCTCGCCACGTCTCACACGGAGAAGATACAATACCTGCGCGGTTCGTCTGGTTGCACCAGCTTCAAATGAACCATACATACAAAATATCGTGCTGCAAATAAAGAAACTCAAAAGCACAACATATCTAACAATAATATGTTCATGGTGATATCGAATCGCAGACAATCGCGGTGTTTGATGGAAATGCATCGCAATCGGGAAGAACACGCGTGTGAAGCAAGTTATTAAGCACGGAGTCGCTCGGTGATATCAAAGGAGACGTGCATAACAAGCAAGTATGTGCATTGAGAAGCAAGTATTGCATGATAATGCAGGAGCAAGCGTAACCAGGATGTATGTTTGTCAAACAACAACCGAGCACGAAAATGCTCGTTTCGGCGAGGGTGGCTCGATCGCGGCCTCCGGTTCACCTCCCGGAGGGGTTACAACATGTTCAAAAGGATACATCTCATTTTCGACGACTAATGATGAGACACGCATCGGAAGTTGAAGCTGAGGTTCCAGTGGAGCGATTTCGCGACAGAAAGTGCACTTCTCTTGTACTTTTTCAGGTCCCGGGGACTCCAATCCTCCCAAAAATTTGCAGGGACCTTGGGGGGCATGTGGGGAACACCACTGGCCAGTTTTATTAGGAGAGGGAGGCCACCGGCCAGTTTTTGAAAAGAGAATGGCCGGCCTGCCAGAAAAAGTGGCCGGCCGGCCACTTAGCCCAGATTCGGGGCAATTTTGTCTTTACAGTCTCTTTTCTTTAAATACACTCATCCAAACACTTCGTGCTCACAAGTGCAGCTTCGAAAACATCTCCTCTTCCTTCCCAAACCATTTTCTCCCTCAGATCTGGGCTCTATACGCGTTTTCCAACGTCCCACGCAAGTTGTTTTTGCGAAATATTTCAGTTTTAAGCACTTTGAACCGATTAAATTTTGATTTCGGGGCTTCTTTTCTCATTTTCGCCACTTGAGGTGAGTTTGTCTCAATATTTGGAAGATTTTCTCGGGAGTTGACTTTTGTTGACTTTTTCATTTCCCGAGAGTTGACTTTTGTTGACTTTTTCCAATTTTGGCTCATTTTTGCCCCTTTTTGCAGATTTCTTGAAATGGCGGGTCACTTTCCCCACGGCGGAGGTTCTCCAGGCGCCGGAGGTGAGCCTGACATCATGTCTTTGCATCCGAGGGTTCGCCACTTTATCCCCGAGAGGTACGACCCACCGGCTCATATCCTCCCGCGGGCTATTTTCTATCACTTCATTGATTTCGACGAGCGAGCACCCAGGGATATCCTTCTGCGGGAGCTAGAGTATCACCTCTCCCATGAGGCACGATAGGTATTTACTTCGTTTTTACCTTTTCTGTAACATATTATGAATTTTTCATGCATTCTGTTTGCATTCTGAACACACGGTTCAATCACTTGAATTCCTGAACACTCAGCCCATAAATTAATTGTGAACACACGGCACACACACTAATTTTCTGAATACATAGTCCGAATTAAATGTGAACACGCAACACACACTGGTTGAGAGTTGAACACGCAGCCCAAACACTGATTTTTCTCCCATGAGGCACGAGAGGTATTTACTTCGTTCTTACCTTGTCTGTAACATATTATGAATTTTTCATGTATTCTATTTGCACTCCGAACACACGGTTCAATCACTTGAATTTCTGAACACTCAGCCCATAAATTGATTGTGAACACACAACACACACCGGTTGAGGGTTGAACACGCAGCTCACACACTGATTTTCTGAACACACAGTCCAAATTGAAGGTGAACACGCAGCCCACACTGATTGAGAGTTGAACACGCAGCCCAAACACTGATTTTCTGTACACACAGTCCAAATTGAAGGTGAACACGCAGCCCACACTGATTGAGAGTTGAACACGCAGCCCAAACTGAAGGTGAACACGCAGCCCACACTGATTGAGAGTTGAACACGCAGCCCAAACACTGATTTTCTAAACACACAGCCCGATTTGAAGGTGAACACGCAGCACACACAGATTCTGAACACGCGGCTCACTTACTTTACTTTGCACGCAGCCTATTCATTTTATGCTAAAACATGTATTCATTCTAAATGCAGGTGACTTCTCACACTGTACGGGGATATGGCTCTACCGCGGCGAGAGATTGGTACGCCGAGCTCCCGGAGGCTGTTCGGGATTTGGTTGACTTGGCGGGGTTTGGGCCCTTTTGTACTGGGCTATCTTGTTGTCTTGCCAGGAGGACGCTGATGGCCGCCTTGGTGGAGAGATGGTGGGACACCACCAACTCCTTCCATTTTTCTACCACGAGGGACTTGACTATGACCCCGTTTGACTTTGCTGTACTGACTGGCCTTGACGTGGGAGGTTGGCCTATCCCTTACGACGAGGACATGGGCCAGTGGGAGGCTGCTTGGATATATTTGCTGGGGGTTCGCTCGCCTGTTGATAGATCTTCAGGGAGAGTCCGATACACCTGGTTCTCTTCCCATTTTCGGCGGGTGGAGATGGAGCCCGAGACTCCTGAGGAGGCAGCACAGTATGCCTGCGGCTTTCTGATGTTCCTCTTCGGGACCACTTTGTTTGCCGACAGGAGGAACGCTGTTGGGCTTTATCTGTTGAGTGCTTTGGTGGACCTGTCACAGGTCAGACGGTATGACTGGGGTGGCGTTGGCTTGGCTACCCTTTATTGCTACATGAGCGCGACCTCCCGCGGACGGGGGGACTTACTTGGTGGCTATTGGAGAGCCTGGGAGGTACTTTCTGCCCTCTTGATTTACATTTCTACTCCTCATTACGTGCACATTGCACACACGGCGCACTTTATATTCTGTATCGTGCACTTTGCCCTCAGCACTTCGTATTCTGCTTTGTTTTCCACAGTTGTGGGTCTATGTGTATTTCCCAACATTGGACCCGGAGTTGGTGGTAGAGGGACCTCTCGTGACCCCGTACTCACTTGTATTTGAAGGCCAGCACCGGCCAAGACCTCAGGAGTCTCTCCTTTATCTGCGGCAGTACTTCGACATAGTGCGGTCGACGGAGGTATTTCAGAACTCTTAGTCCTTTCTATTTTCATCTTTGATTTGTCCTATACACTTTCGATTTATGCTTGGTTTATGCGTCTGTTATCCGCAGTTTACATGGTAGCCCTGGGCGCCTTTAGGTGAAGGTCTCTGATTCTAGTTTGCCGGAGGGTGGGGTGCCTCCCGGTACAGGATCTTGTTTGAAGGGCCAGTTGGTAGGGCCTGGTTTTTGGGGGATCGCTTCTTGCGTCAGGTCTGGGGGTACACTTCTCAGGACCCTCCTTCAACACCCCCAGTCGATATGTGGATTGTTGATAGGCTCTCTTCCTGGGATATTGTTAATGCTATGCTGGGTACTGATGCCTTGCTACATCTTGAGGAGGGGGATTACGATACTTACCGTCACATATACCTAATGCCTCCATTGACGGGGGTTCGTACTTCGACGATGAGGCCTGCTGGCATGCCATCTTCGAGCCAGGCCCGGGCTCGGGCTGCAGATGCCCCTTCCACCAGCAGGACTGGTACATCTAGAGGTGGGGGTAGATTGGTTCCCCCGATTCCTCCGACTTATCCTCATCCTGGATGGCCGGACATGCCGACCGAGTTGATGGGGTGGTAGTATGGGACTACCTCTCCGATTTCGATCCCGATAGAGCCTCCGATGCCCGGCCATTGATATGTCAGAGACCCCGACTCACCACCGGTATGTTTTACGGCTTTGATTCATTACTCAGATGCTTGGACGTTCATTCCTTTACTGATACCCTTGCCTTTGTATCTGTAGCCCCCTGTTGAGTACATGGATCAGGTGCTCGAGATGGTAGCCTCACTTGAGGGGATGGTCCTGCGGAGGGAGGCACAGTTGTCCATCATGGGCTTCCAGGTACCCTTTAGTTTTCTGGCATTTATCATACTTCTGACGATATGCTGATTTCTACTGCATTGATAGGCTACTTGTGTAGAGAACATCTGACACACACCTCATTTATACACTGTGTTTATATGTACCCACTTCATGTAGTTTTCTCGCATCTGCATCTGATGTACATATTTGGACTGATGTATTTAAATTGAACTCTTTATTCTCAGATGCCTCCGGTATATGCTCAGCCGTAGGCCGGGCCACCTGGGCCTTCTCGGGGAGGTGGACCATGGGGGCCTTTTCGAGGAGCTGGGCCATCCAGGCCTTTTCGAGGAGCTAGAGGGGGGGTCGTCTCGTAGACGCAGAGCACACATTGTAGAGGAGGATCCTGGTGAGGATGAGGAGGAGGAAGAGGCTGCAGATCGTCAGTCGGAGACATCTGCTGACAGAGAGGACAGCTCCGGTCTTGGTTTTGGGAGCGGAGGCGAGGCTGAGGGGGATCCCGAGGATGACGACTCCGATTCAGATGATGATGATGGCAATGGTGGCGGAGAGTCTATTCCGCAGAAGAGGACGAAGAGGGCCTCTTATTCCTGCTCTTGAGAGCACAGATACGGCTGTTTCCTATTTTATTTATCTTTTTGCTAGTAGTTGTAGCACATTGTACATTATTGGGTAGTTTTAAAACTTGTGCTTTAGCCTGTAAAATGTTGTAATAAGCAAGGCACGATGGAATGAAACAGCTTTTGAAAAAAAGTGTTGTATTTTAAACTCTTAGCATCATATCACATCATTTTGCACCATAATGAGATTGAATGGAAATGTGCATTGTGCATTTTTCCCAGTCAGGTAGTGAACCGACGCAACAACTTAACTTTCTAAGATATAACAAAACCTTAGGAGGTTTACAACTCGATAAGCAAAACACAATAGTGTTGACAACTCAATAAACAAGACTCAAACAAAAATTGTTTAAACAAAGAGTAATAACTCAAAAACACGAAACACGACAGCTCGACAAACAACTCGATAAGCAAAACGACAACTCGATAAACAAAACAACAACTTGATAAACAAAACTTAACAAAACAAAGTGTACTTCGGACGATTTGGGCAACGGAACGCATCCGAAACAGAGGGAAATAGAGGCCTTCAACGCACCCGTTGCATGGAAATGCTTGAAACTTTCTCTTGGAGGGTAAAACAAGGCTAAAGACACACATTGGAGCATGGCCGGCTACTTTTGGGGGCCGGCCGGCCAGATTTATTGCAAAGGGGAGGCCACCGGCCAGGTTTTGAAAAAAGAAATGGCCGGCCTGCCAGAAAAGGTGGCCGGCCGGCCACTCAGCTCAGCAACCGTCAAATTTTTGACACTTGTCCCCCGAATAGTGTCTTTTCCTCTTTAAAAGCCTTAGCTTCGTGGTTCCTTCAATTCATCTTAGTTTTGCACAAAAATTGAGGCGTTTCTCGTTGAAAATCTCATAGCTTGGATCGCTTCTCTAGATGGTTCGGAAAAGTTAAACTTCCGGGGTTTCGGCTTGAATGCACTGTTCGCGCTAAGTCGCACTCCGTTGTACCTTCCTTTCCTCCATGCCGCGGCGAGGTTTTGGAACCCGGTGACGCATGTCTTTAGCTTTGGCGGGCAAGAGGTATGTCCAACTTTTGAAGATTTTCAAGTTTTGATGGAATCCGAATGTCATGAAGAGATTTTGCCCCAGTTCCGCTTTGGCCACGCCCAAGCCTTAGGGCGGATGTGTGGACTCACCGCGCATGACGCTCGGTCTCTGATCTGTAATGGGGAACTGGATATCCTCGGTTTGATTCATCACTTTTCTGACGCTGGTGACCGCAGCAACCATTATTGGCAAGGTTTCCAGCAACACGCCCTTTGCTTGTGCCTGCTGTCTCACTTTCTGCTTTCCCCGAGCTTTGGCGGATTTAGCATTCGTCTGATTGAAGTTGCTCAAGGCTTGAGAGAAGGGAAGAGCTGCTTCGCCATGACCCTGGCCGAGACACTGATGGGCTTGGAAGATATCTATCGCCGGGAGACGACTAGATTTGCTGGGAGTCCACTGCTGCTGCAGGTAATGTTTCCCACCCAATCTTACATATGTATTTGCTCACATCACTCGGCCCTCAGGCTCGGTTTTTCTCACAAAAACCCTTTTCTAATTTCCTGCTTTAACGTATACCATTATAATCTTAATGAGACATCTAAACTCTCGCATGTAGTACAAACGACCACACACTCGATCTATCAATCGTATACTCTATACTTAACCATCGATGATTAGCCACCTGAGGAGCAGGAGAGATTTGTGTCAAACCTACCTTAACGATGAAATCGATTACCGTGAATATTGGTACTGAGGAGGACCCGCGGCTTGGTCCAGATCGGTCTTCCACCTCGTCTCGGAGTAACGCGGAGCGCTTAGTCGCTTAATTTAAAGATTTCAAAGATGTTTTTCGCGTCCTACGAAGACATGCCTGGTATCGATCCTGAGAATTGGTGAGTGCAACCTTGTCTACACGATCTATCCAAAGTGTTTATAGGACGCACCCTGAGTAGAGCACGGATCTCGCGTATCCTCAAATCTGATAGCGGTAGGCGCCTCGCGCATCCCCAGAAACTTCCTTATCAT
>NW_021029150.1:460577-535370 GCF_004153795.1 Camellia sinensis | reverse complement strand
CACAGTTACTTGATTCTCATTAAGCACATCCAAATCGTCCGAATTCTCGGTTACAACAGACTCAAATGAGAAAGAAAAAGACGACCTGGACATAACTGTGGCATCCGGGTTATCATCTCCAGGATTACCAGACTCAGACTCAGTCGAGCTGGAACCTGATTTCGACTCACAAGACTCGGTGGAATCAGATTCCGGCTCACTACCTGACCCGGTGCTGCTAGACAAAAATCCCTCCTCGTACTGCCAAGTGAGAGAGGGTGCGATAGATGCATCCAAAATAGTTGCTGGCAGGCCCGCAGCCGTTTCATCCCCAATCATGGAAACCGAGAAGTTATCCCCCAAGCACTTATGGTCGATCGGAGGATCTGAGAGTAGACTTGCCAGCACTACCCCCATTTCAATTTCGGTGCCTTTGGAATCCACTGCCTTACACTGCCCAATCTCAACTGATGGGTCTGTCTGCTCTTCGGCAACGTCATCCCTGGGTAGTTGCAAGTCGAAGAAGATCTCAAAACCAGGCACGCGTTTCCTCTCCGCGTTCAGCCATGGCTCCGGGAAGCCACAAAATGGGAAGTCTTCCTCCTCCCGGACGAAGCGTCCGTTTAGGGTACCCTGAATGGGCCTATGCATTAATTCGAAAGGCTTCCCAGCCTTCTTTGCTCTGGCTCTCCCAGCCATCTCTTTACCCTTCCTCACCCAGTCCTCTTTGGTGGGCAGATAACCCAAGCCAAAGGTATGAGGGTTGTGTGGCACTTCGGCCAATGCTGCGACGCCCTTCCGGCCGCTCCTTCCTAATCTCATCCCGGGGATGTGTTGTAACTTGTTCATGAGGTAGACGGATTGAGCACTGACATATACTCCCGCATTAACGGCCATGATATTTTGCACAACCCGGGCCTCAGCCAAAGTAAATCCTGATAAGAACGCATCCTCCATGCCGTGCTCCAAGACTGGTGTAGACACTTCTGGCGGTGGATGGATTGATGAATTCCCAAAAACAATAGCTACCCCTTTCCCATGAGGGTACTTTAGCATCTGATGCAAAGTGGAAAAGACTGCCTTGACCTGGTGCAACCACGGTCGCCCCAAAAGTAGGTTTTGCGGGAACGTCCAAGATATGGAATTCAATGTTGTGTTGTCCTGGACCAACCTGGGTCTGAATTTTGACAGTCCCTATCACCTCTTTGCTAGTGTTATCATAGGCTCTGATCACTTGAGTAGTCGGCACGAAGTCCGCGGGCTTCAACCCGATCGCATATGCCGTCCTTGACGGGCATACATTAATGGCGGATCCCGTGTCGATAAGAACCACTAGCACCCACTTGTCTCTACATTCCACGCAAACGTAGAGGTGTTTGTTGTGATTTGTGCCCTCAGGTAGTAGTTCTTTGTCTGAAAAGGTTAATGCCGGGGAACCTCCTCCCGAAAAAACCAGCCCAACCAGCTGTTCTAGTGTAGTATCTATAGAGAGTTTGGCCTTGTCCATGGCAGATAAGATAGCCTGTCTGTGTACTCGCGACGCCATATGCAGTCCCCAGATGGAGATGTCTGCTTGTATCTTCTTTAACTGTTTGAGTACAACCTCCTCTTCAAGCTGTTTCTCCTTCTGTTTCTCAGTTTCTTTGTCCTTCCCAGATACCTCGGGTTGGTCTAGGTGCGGGGGCTTGCAATACCGCCCGCTTCTTGTCATGTGATCAACCTCATCGCGGTACCAGGTGTCATCTGGTTGATTGCTTCCCCAGTCTTCGCCTGTGTGGGCAAGACATAAGTCATCGTCTTCCCACCACATTCCGTTGGCATTCAAAAGGCACCTGTCTGGCTCGGGCATGTTTGTACTCACAGCACTTTCAGCCTGCATGCTCACAGCATCCTCTGTTCATGTGCCCACAGCACTTTCGATCCCCTCATGGATTTTGGCTTTCTCGGTTCTCTCAGAACCCTGTTGTTCTACCTGATCCCCTCATGGATTTTGGCTTTCCCGGTTCTCTCAGAACCCTGTTGTTCTATTTGCGTCAGTGCAGTTTGTTGTTCAACTTTCCCTGCATCCACAATGCTTCTGTCCCGAGCGAAATTCTTTGTACCAGCGCTCTCCAGCAATGTAACCTGACTTCCGGCCCTTCCGGCCACAGTTGATACTCTCGCCCCTGCCGGGCCCTGTTCTGGTTGGGATTCTTCCACCACATCTGGTTGATCATCTAACCATGCAGTGGCCTCTGCCGATTCCTCATAATCAAACCAGTTGACTGCCGCGCCCCCTAATTCTTGGTCATCGAAAAACTGTAGGTTGGCAAAGTCCTCCTCCACAGCAGTCAAATCATTTGCCCCTTGCTCAAATCCATCCCCTGGATCACACACAGCTCTTCCTTCTCTGGCAATTCTATACCCAGCCCAATCTGTTCTGTTGACAAGATGTACTCACTCGGATCATAGGTTTCCCCAGCAAAGTTTCCAAACTGCTCAAACCCTGTCTCAACCATTCCATTCTTTCCTGAAGTCTGCCCTGCCCCATCTTCGATGGTCACCACCGTTGGCTCGGGTTGGGTTGCGGAGATGTCCATCATGCACAAGAAGTCAGTGCAGTCGGGAAGGAGCACCTCCGGCTTAGGTAGATGGGTAGGAGTAATATAGATGCTAGGATCGTAAGACACGACCCCAGTCTGGATAAGATTGACTCTTTTAGGAGGTGGAGCTTGGTTGTGTGTAGGGAGTGGATTGGTTGTGACGTTAGGCTTCTCCGGGGGTAGAATCACATTTTTATCAACGAGGTCTTGAATCTCGTGACGCAGCCTGAAACATTGGTCAGTATCATGACCGTGCTGCTGGTGATATGCACAGTACTTGGCTGGGTTGTGAGAGGGTGGAAGTGGATTTGGTAATGGCCTCGGCTCCAGGGGTTTTAGATGCCCCTTTCTGATTAAGACCCCCAGAGCCTTAGACAAAGGCATGTACAGTGGGGTGAAGGTTCTTTGGCCTCTGGGCTGGTATTTAGTGGTTTGGGTATTACTTCCGGATGCACCGAAGAAGGGTGTGGCTGCCATGGGCCTTGGAAGATGAGGGGAATGGTGGTGACCATGCTGACCTCCGAAGCTCTTGCGGTTGCAGCGCCACTCGGGCCTGCGTTATTGTTGCGGTTAAATGTTCTCCGAGGTTGCTCCCTGTCCTGGTCAATCAAACCTTGCTTCATTGTATCCTCGATTTGTACCCCCATCTCATGTAGATCCGAAAAGGTGGGGAAGGGGAGTACAATCATCTTCTGCATCAATTTTGGTTGGAGATTGCGCACAATCATCCTAATTTGGTCCTTATCAGTGGGCCTCAAAGTTATCATCGATGCCTTCGCTCTCCACCGAGTTACGAAATCTGAGAAAGTCTCTTTGGGCTCCTGCCTCGTCGTTTCGAGATCACAAGTTGTAATCTCGATCTGGGTATTGTACGAGTACTGTGCGATAAAGGCCTCGGCCATTTCATCCCAACTTCTTTTTACCTCATCTTCTAACTCCGCGTACCAGATAGCGGCCACAACCGATAGGGTTCGGCCGAACAGCGAAAGCTTTTGTGGTCGAGTTAGGCCCATTGGCCGCAGTATATCTGAGAATAACCGGAGGTGGACCATGGGATCCCCGGATCTGTCGAAACGATCAATCTGCGGCATCTTGAATCTATCTGGCAACGTTACGGCCACATCGGTATATCCGTCCTCAATATCCGGAATAGCCTTTACTCCTTATGATTTCTTGAAAAGCTTCTCGAGCTTGCTTAGTTTTAGAGCTGTATGGTCTATTTCGAACTCGAAGGGAGAGTCCGGGTGGTTGGGTGTATGGGTCTTGGACAGTTGAGGCGGAAACGGGGGCGGAGTTGGCCCCGTTGGAAGGTCTGTGTCCTCTTGGATGTTCTGGACATTGGGTAAGGTGTTTTGGGTGTTTGGCAGGGTATTTTGGATAGTTGGTGTCTGCTCTAGTAAGGGGATCCCTGGTGGGGGAGGAACTGCATGTGAGGCGGACGCTCCGGCTTACTGCTGGAGCCGGGTAATTATCTCCGCCTGTTGGGCCATGATTGCGGCCTGCTGCTTAGAGAATTCCGCTTGGCGGACAACATCCTCCTGTATTTGTTTCATGCTCTCTTGGAGCTGGCACATCATTTCTTCTATCTTGGCAATATTCTGCTGATCTTGTTGACTGACTGGTATGTGTATTTCTATGGCAGAAACTAAAACCTCAGCCCGACTATTCACTGCTAGGGTAGACCACTGTTCTGGTAACCTCTGCTCAGACACACTGCGTCCTCTTGGCCTTCTTCTAACAACTGGGGGTAGAGAATGAAACACTGGCTGTCCGTCAACCAGATCCTCAGATCGATTGACCCGGTGACCTCTTGTCCAAAGTGCTTGGGGAATATCTACTGGGTCGGAAGCAATTGTGCTAAAACCTGCCCTAGTAAAAAGATAAATAAAGCAATAAGGAAATAAATAAACAGATAAACGGACAGCATAACAGCTTAAAGTAAATGCATGACACACAGTCGGGCATAACAACACACGGTCGATAAGCTGAATACACACTGTCCTCAATCACTGATCATTATCCTTGAATCACTGTCCCCAAAACTGAATCTCTAATACCCGTAGATAACTGATTCTCAAACACTGACTGATGCCCGTAGACCTGATGCCCGAACTCACAAACTGATACATGCAATCCCTGTAGAGACACACTCTGACAGCACATAACAGATAATTGAGAGCCAAAACACCCCTATGTTGGGGTAGGGTTTCCCTGTCCTATTTTGTCAGGAGCTAGGGTTTCACTACGCACGCAGCGGTTTCAAACAACCTATAAACGGGTAAGCAACCTGTCCTAGTTTGGAATGGTCACTATGGATCCGAATATGCACTAGGTCGAATGGTCAAAGAGGGTGCCCCGGTAAAACCGGGGTTCGTGTTCCCATACTGATCAATACCCCTAGAGCTTTGGACAGGGGCATATATAGTGGGGTAAAGGTTCTTTGGCCTCGCGGTTGGAATCGGTTGTTTTGTGTGTTGCTTCTGGACGCACCAAATGCAAATGAATGCAAAGACACACACACATGTAGTCAAAAACAGATACCAGCATTCGAGTTCAAGTTCTCTAAACTCCCAGCGGAGTTTGCCCAAACTGTATGACGCCCCGAACGCCCCCGAGACGGAACGAGTCCCGTTCGTTCGATATTGGACTCCTACAGTTCGAGGACTCTCATTTGTCACGGTTCTAAATCTAACCAAAGAGTCCAAAATCCGGCAAATCATTTTGAAAAACAGATTTTGAAAGAAGTGCAAACATGGATCTTTGCCAGATCGAGTCGCACCTAAATATTTTATTTTGGAAATTTAGGAAACCCTGCTCGTTGCCTAAGGCCACGTGTCCTCATCACCAAGTTGCCTCGCTCGGAACTTGGGTACGATTGGGGAAGGTCACTTCGTGAGCACCCCGCTCGCCCAATCAAAGATCGGCCGTCTACTAACCATGAATTTTTTGAAAAGACATTGTGTGTTCTTATTCCGGTTATTAGCCTAGATTTACTATGTGATGCGCACAGAACAATAGTACTGGATCGCCTGAATTGGAACAAAACATTTCATGTTTTTTTGAAAATGGTTTGATGGTGCTACCCCGCAAGTAGGCACTAAGACGTGGATTTGCCACCCTCAGGTGGGCTTAGAAACATGATTTTGCACTATCTATGGGCTTAAAACACACAGTGAATGAATTGTTCCAATTCAATAACCCAACCTTCACCCATAAGGCATTCAGGCAGTTATATCACATAAGCAATTTAGACCTCATCGGTAAGCATGCTATCATGGCAGTCACTCACACACATGCAAGGATGCTAAAGCATAAACACTTACTGAGTACTCCAAGCCAAAACAAATGCTATGCTAGAAATCCATGCATGATCCTAACTATACAGAAATGCCTAATGCAACACATGCAAAATGCAACTAAGATAGGCTCGGCTATTCTAAAGATGGCATATGAAATGCTACAACTAACAAGTATTCAACTCGGAATTGAAATACAAATATAGTTAGTATGATGCGCCGAGCCCGGTGCATGCAAGACAGATGAATGAATACAAACATGCTACCATACTGTATGCTAATTGAAACATGGCCTAATCTAATCATCATAAGCGGGTAAATAAAAGGGAGAAAGACGTGGGGTTGGAAGACATACATCACACACACGCACACTTATTACAACATTGCCCTCGCGCAGAGGGTCCGAATAAATAATACAGTCCCGAATAAATAATTACAGTCCAAATAATTACAAAACCCTAATTAATTAACAAATTAAATTAGGAAAGCGGTAAACTAGCATGCAAGCTAGGGACTGCCTCGACTCTGTCCCGAATGATGGAGGATGCATGCTCGGGTTGCTTGGCATGGAAATCCACTGCGATGCCCCAATTAGCCTCTGTTTGCGATTGATGCCGGAATGCTGTGCAAGGCCCTTGAAAGGCTACTGATTCTTGATTTGCTGCAACAGAGAGCAGGAAAAAGGCATGGCAATGTATTTTTACAAATGTATGCACGCCTCGATCCTCGTGCCACCAATCACGCATCTCGATGCATGATGGCCGATGAGTCGAATTGCACAACTCAATATGAAATGAATGCACATATGGACACAACAAGGCCTAGACTCCATCGGCCATCATGCGATATGCATGACATGCCTAGACCCCACCCTCGGAGTACGAAACGTACCTCGTTTCCCGTGCTCGGGCTAACTCCTATCCCAAACACAATGCGATATGCATGACATGCATGAATGCAACTAATATACAACCTAGCATGCACAATACTATGAAATGGCATACACGATGCATGAGGTAACATGGCATACACAATGCGCTAACATACAACCTAGCATACGCAATGCTATGAAATGAAATGGCATACACAATGCACCATGGACTTATACCAACACAAGTGGACCTCAACCACACTCACATAGGAGGCCATGAGATGAAAAATGAGACACTCGAAATGCGTGCACACATGCACATAAATCGAGGACCGAACCTAAGGCATGAATGTCACTCTACCAAAGCATGGCAAAGCATGGAATATGGCATACAAGTATGCAAATTTCAGTACCAAAATATGATGCAAAACAGCCCCAAAACATGGCAACATGGCACCCGATACACGGAATGAGACCCGAAACATGAAACTAGGCATATGCATTGGCCTATAGCTATACAAAACATGCGTGATTTGAACATGAAGTGTGAAGACAGAATCAAGACAGTCCCAAAACAAGCATATTTACAGTTTTAAGCAGGGCCAAACATGCAAAAATGACCCCAAAAGAGAGATAATGAAGCAAGTAGCAGCTGCTGGACCTAAATGGCTGAGAACCTTTCAAAAAAGTTGAAGAGGGGCTCAAAATTAAGAACTTTACAGTTTACAACAAGCCACGGATCTAAACACAAACAAGCCTAAAACAATGTGCAAGAAATGGGGCAAAAGGGAGACAAAGAAGCAGGTGATGGTTTCTGGCATCAAATAGAGGAGAGCCCTTCAACAAAGTTGAAGAGGGTCCAAAAACATGGTATTTTACAGTTAGTGACCAAATCCAAAACAGTGCACATGCAAGCCTAAAATACTATGCAAAATAAGGCCTAAAAAGAGGTTTAAACACAAAGTGTAAAAGAGGAGCCTCAAATAGAAAAAAACCCTTGATCAAACATGAAGATGGGGTCAAAATAAGGCTATTTACAGTTTGGACCAGAGCCTAAAAATACAAGCACAAGGGGCTAACAAAACATGCAAAAATGAGGCCAAAAGAGGGATAAAGAGGCAAGTAACAAAAGGAAGCCTCAAACAGTGAAGATCCCTTCAACAATGTTGAAGAAGGGCTCAAAATAAGCCACTTTATAGTTTATAACCGAGCTCAAAACAGTTTAAAAATAGGCCTAAAATACTATGCAAGATAGAGGCATACAAGAGAGGTAAAGAAGCAAGTGTTAAAAGGAAGCCTCAAACAGGGAGAGGCCCTTAAAAAAATATGAAAATTCACTCAAAATAATGGTATTTTCAGTTAGGGTCGGAGCCCAAATATGCAAGCAAGTATAGCTTAGATTGTATGCAAAAATAGAGCCAAAAAGAGGAGAATGAAAACTCACCCTTGTAGACAAAGCTTTGACAACTCTTGGACCAAGTTTGGTGGCTCCTTAGCTCTGGAAAACAGCTCCAAGTGGCTGGAATGGATGGTGGTGGTATGGTGCTAGGTGGTGGTGTGGAAATGGTGTAGGGTTTGGAGAGGTTTTGGTGCTTGGAAGAGAAGGAGAGAGAGGATCAATGCAAGAGGCTTAGAGCAAATTTTTGTAACCCTCAGATAGGAGCTGGAGCTGCTGTTATATAGGAAAAAGAGGGGAGAAAAATGAGGGGAAAATAGGGGGGAAAGAATTCGAGTTTCCCCCCAAAAGTGCAGCCCCCCGGATACAAAATCTGGGGGGAAACAGAATGCATATCTGTAAAGTACCTGGAGAGAAGATCATGGCCGGCTGCTTTTCTAGGGTTTAGGTGACCGGCCAGCTCTCCCCATGGCCGGCCGGCCAAGGGTCAATCATGATTAGTGGCCGGCCACCCCGGAAAGAGGGCCTCCCATGTGTGCACAACACAACCATGTAGTCAAAAACTGGAGAAAGTGAACCAGGAGAGAAAAAAGGCCACTTTTAGAAGGGGTTCAAAAGGGTCACACACAATTACTAGCCGGCCATGTGATATTGGTGGCCTCCAAGGTGTGTGCAACACAAATATGTGGTTTGGGGTAAGAAAAAGTGGCCTTAGGGTGGTCAACATTGGCTTTTAAGTGAGAAAAACGGGCGACGGAGGGCGATGGAGGAATAAAACTGGTTGTCAGAACAATTACTGGCCTCCCACCCTTCTACGACCTTCCTAACAATGAAACAGAGGTCCCTGCCAAAAATGAACTCAAACCGGTGCAAAATGGAGGTTCGGGGGCCGAAACGCGCAGCCTAAGGCCCCGAAAATTGACTGTTAGGCACCGGAAGTGGTGTTCGACCACGAAGTTGGTTTCTCAGACCCCAGTGTCCCTCAAAAGGGAGCAAATAAGATGCATGCCAAAAACCGAAGCAAACGGAGGTGGTTAAGCGGTCCCGAACTGAGGCACACGGCTAATGGCTCCGAAAAAACTGAAAACCGGACTCCAAACGGGCAAAATGGCCTACGACCACGAAACGTAGCCTATGGCCACTGAGAGATGATCTACGAGACCTCTCCCTCCTTTCAGGAAGAGAAAACAAAGAAAACAGAGCCTGGTTCGCAAACCGAGGCAAAGCATGAAAAAGTCCGGAAGTCCGGAGACAAGGCTCGCAGCCGAGACTCTGAAACTTCTGAATGAGCACAATATACAACATCACCAAGCGCTCAATCGGTGACGTCTGAGTCTTAAGGTCGGTCAAAAATGGGGTGTCTACAGTAGAGCTCCTCACATTCCTTGAAACCGCGCTCCTCAGCGTCTTCCATTTGCTTCCGCAATGCTTTTATTTCGACGTCTTTTTTTTCTCTAGCTTGGCCAGCTCATGAAGATAACGGTCTTTCTTTTTTGCCAGAGCTTTTTGCTTATCAACCTCAGCAGCGGAAACCTGCACGGCCAATTGATCCCAGTCGGCTTTCAGCACGGTGAATTTTGCTTGTAACTCTTTAAGCTCGGCCTCTTTGGCCTTTCCATCTACAATGGCCGCCTTGGTCGTTCTTCTTAATTCAAGGACGCGCTGATTTGCGATATGGTTCTTTTGCATGGCCTGCAAAGCATGCGTAGTTAGATGAACCGAGCAACAAGTTGGCAGAAAAACCAAACAATAGAGAATCCACGATTACCAAAATTAGGGATTTGTTGGCGGACCGTATCGCCTTCAGCTCAGTTAAATATGCATAGTGCTCCATATCAGCTGGCAGGCAGACACTCTTGGCCAAGTTGAAAGCCAACAGATGGTCTTTCTCTACGCAAACAGAGTATGTTGTAGTCATAGCTCAGCCTTTGAAAGAAATAGATGGTGTCCACGCTGGGATAGGAGAGGGGTAGCTTGGTGAACACCTGATGATTGTTCGGGGAGCACGGCCTCTGGCAACGCGGTCTCCTCTTCGTCTATAAGTCGCTACGTTTAACTTTTCGAGGTACGGGGACGCTTACTGGGTCAGGATGACGCATCTCTAGCTGATGGAAAGGCAATGACGGTGTCGTGCGCTTGACCGGTTGGGGACAACTTGGTCTGTACTTCGGTGGTTGAGGCAAACGCATGCTCAATAATTAGACCCCGAACTACTCTCCTCGTAGCCATCTCTTGTTCTTCAGTTAGGGGTGCTTGGTTGATTTGAGGAAGGTTGGGGTTTGGTTTTGGGGGGAATTCCAACAAGAAGTCGGTTACTTTGGTTTTTCTCCTACCACGTATAGACCGCCTGAGCTCCGCTCCGTGCGCGAGGGCACGAATTGGGTTCTTAGCTACTACAGTTCGGACTCCTGTCACGGTTCTGAATCTAATCTCACAAAGTGCAATGTAAGACTGATAAATCACCAAAGAGTCCAAATCCGACAATTTGTTTTGAAAAATCATTTTTGAATCAAAAGCGCTAAACATGGACTGCTTTGCCAGATTTCAGAGTCGCCATCCAAATGTTTTGTTTTTGGAAAATTTGGGAAACCCTGACTCGTGCCTAAGGCCACGTGTCCGTCATCACCAAAGTTGCCTCGGCTCGGGAACTTGGGTACGAGAGGGGAAGGTCCTGAAATGAGCACCCCCGCTCGCCCAATCAAAGGATTGGCTTCTACTAACATGATATGTTGTTTTTGAAAACAGATGTGTTCTTATTCCGGTTATTAATCTAACTTACTACGTGATGCGCACAACACACAAGTATAGACTAAATCACTCAATTTGGAACAAAACATCTCATGTTTGTTTTTGAAAATGGTTTGGAGTTGCTACTCGTAAGTAGGCTAAGTCGCGGATTTGCCACCCTCAAGTGGGCTTAAAATATAATGATTTACCACTTCAAGTGGGCTTAAAACTCGCATTTTGATGAATTGTTTCAATTCAAGCGATGAAGCCTTCATCCACAGGCATTCATGCAGTTAAACACATAAGCACATAGCATCATGGCACACATGCTATCATGGCAATCACTTACACAGATGCAAGGATGCTAAAGCATAAATACTCACCGAGTACTCCGAGCCAAAATAGAAGCTAGTTAGTAATCAATGCATGATCCTAGCTATGTCAACAATGCCTAATGCAACACATGCAAAATGCAACTAAGTAGGCTCGACTATCTGGGATGGCATATGAATGCAGCTTAATAACATGTATTCAAATTGGTATTAAAATACAATGCAGTTTGTATGATGTGCTGAGCCCGGTGCATGCAAGACAGATGAATGATGCACGCATAAGGTATGCTAATCGAAATATGCCCTAATCTAACCATCAAAAGCTGATAAGTAAAAGGGAGAAAGAAATGGGGGTTGGAAGACATACACACACACGCACACTTATTACAACATTTGCCCTCTCGACGGAGGGTCCGAATAATAAACTAACTAGCTATGCTAATTAAACTAATTATTACAAACCAAAACTAATTAACTATTCTTAGTTAACTAATTATTACAAAACAAATCGATTAATTAAGCACGTTAACTAATAAAGTACAAAACCGACAAACTAGATAACTAAGAAAAGCAGCTAAGTAAAGCAGTTAAAAGAAGTCCTTGGGGCGAGGGGTACATGCATGCTCGATCGCCTTGGTTGGAAATCCATTACTATGCCCATAATTGCCTCTGTTTGCATTTGATTTGATTTCTGAAAGGTACACAAACCTCCAAATTACTTCTGCTCTAACACAGGGACTCTCTGGTGGGCTGCCGACCAGAAAATGGGGGTGTAAACCACCTGTAGGCCAAAAAAACTGGTTGTAGACCAAAACAAGTGGTCGGTCGACCACCTTTATTGGTCTGCCGACCAGAAAATTTGCCAAACTCCAGTTTTGCTACAGCAGAGAACAACAAGGGGCATAGTAGTGTATTTGCAAGATATGTATGTGCAACCACCCTCCCTATCATTTCTCAAGCTCAAGGGAGTGCGGTTCTCGACTCTCGGGCCACCAACCGAGCATCGTGATGCACGATGGCCGAGAAGCCAAGTTTGCACAAGTCAATGTCAATGAATGCACACAAACAACACATAAGGGCCTCCACCTCTATCATGCTTGATCAAGAGGGTTGGCAGCTGAGAAATGAGGCACGTTTCATCACTTCAAGTATAAAATGTCCCTCGTTTCTCGTGTTTGGATCAACGTCCGATCCAAACACATGCAATGCATCACACATGCAAATGACATGTTATCTATCAATGCTAGAGTGGCACTCATGAGGTTCCATCATATAGGCAATACATGCATGGCATGTTTGGAGGCTAAAGCATCAAAGTAAGTAAAAAGCATCATACAAGAGGCATACAGTACAATGCTCAATGGACTTAAATCAACCCTAAACAAACCTCATGCATGCCCAAACAATGGCCAAAATGTGCTGAAACTTAAACACAAGAGGCAAGAAAAGCATGCTCAACTCATGGCTCGCAAGCAAGGCACAAAGCTCAACCCTCAAACGCATTGAAAGAATGATAAACATGAAAGTACAACAAGGTTATATGCTCTGAAATTATGTGTTAAATGATGCCATATCACTCAAAACACAAGTATAGCATTCAAGAGGCCCTAAAGCACAAGGCTAGTAAAGAGCAATACACAAGGAGCATGCAATACTAAGCGTTAAACAACTAAACCAGCTCTGGACAGAGCTCAACCATGCCAAAACAAGGGCCAAAACATGCTGAAAAGGGAGCCCAAAAGCTTATACAAGCATGCATACGCATTGGCTCACAAACAAGACATGAAGACACAACTCTCAAACACATTGAAGGAGTGAAAAATGTGAGAGTGTGGCAATGAAATATGCTCTGAAATCATGTGAGAAATGAGGCTATACCATGCAAACATCACATTCCAAGCATGCTAGGGACCTCAAACATAAAGCCAGTGAAGTCAACTATGCCATAGCTATACAAAGCAAGCCATATATGACCAAGACCACTTAAAATAGACCTCAAGCATGTTAAATCAGTGGCAAAGATGTGTTGGAGCAAAGCTAACCCATGCTAGAATGATAGGTCAAAACACCAAACAAGCTAGGCTAGTGAACAAGTTTGCACTACAAGTGCATAAACCATGCAAGAGGTGACTTTGTCAACCAGAATTAGAGCTAAGGCATGCCAAAATATGAGTAAAATCCTGCTGGAGTGGAGCCAAAAACATGCTAAAATGGTGGTCCAAAGCATAGAGTATGTTAGGCTAATTAAGAGGATTGCACTACAAGTACAAGAAGCATGCAACAAGTGATCAAACCAACTAAAAATAGAGTTATAACATGTTAAAAAAGTCACAAAAACATGCTCAAACTAAGCCTCAAGAAGGGAGAAATGCATGCTCATTTGATAGGCCAACAACACATGCTAATAAGAGAAGAGGAAGGGGGACAACCCACACCTATTTGGGACCTCAAAACATGATTTTTGTCACTGAAAAACCTCTGACCCAAAAATTTGGATTTGAAGGTGGTGAGAAGTTGCACAAAAGGCCTCACAAGCCAAGGAACAAAAATGGAGAACAACCCCCTAGCCAAACAAGGCACAAACCAACACTTTTAGGACTGAAAAATAGAAGAAAAACAGAGGTTTTTTTGGTTCAACACCACCCCAAAAACAGCCCCAAAGTAGTGTGAAAAGATGGCCAAGCAAGCATGCAAAATAAGCTAAAAGTGAGAGTTCTTACCCTTGATGCACAGCTGCAAAACAGGCACAAATCTGAGCTCAAATCACCTTTTGGAGCTCAAACGAAGTCCCAAAGAATCTCAGCCCAATGGTGGTGAATTTTGGTTAAGGGTCTCTTTACAAAAGTATAGAGGATTCTAAGCTTAAGACTCAAAACAAGAAGAGAGAGGGGCTTCTAGGGAGAGAGACTCAGATTTTGCTCACAAAATCTTGTAGAGAGAGAGGGATTTTAGAGAGAGAAAGGCTCCCCAAACTTGCCAACCCTTAAAAAAGATGAGATATGGCTCCATATATAGCAATATATGAGCATTGGTCGAAATATCTCAGTTCAAAAATATCTAGGACAGCCTGGGACAGCTGGAGCAAAATATCTGTAGATTCTAGGCTTTCTGGAAATTTCTAGCCAACCGACTACCTAAACTGGTCGACCGACCACTTTTTCTGGTCGACAAGGATCATTTCTGGTCGGCGTATGGTCGGCATGCTCCATTTGTGGTCGGCACACTCCCTTAGTGGTCTGCAGCAAAAATCAGTCCTAGTCCCCGACTTGAAGCAAGCCTAACTCCTTCATCTGGATGCCTTTTCAGGTCGTTATTGTATGAAAATTGAAGCCCCAGAAGTAAGATTTCCAATGGTGGCAGCCTCACATCAAAATTCCAACTGTGCTAAGAGATATTCCTCTTTTAGTGAAGACTGATCAGTTTCAATCCAGCCGGATTGATGCCCTAATTCAACCAACGATATCTCCCTCATCTGGCCTCGGCTTGAGGAGATTCTTGAGTGAAAAATGAAGCCCCAGAAGTCTTCTTTCCAACAGTGGTGGCCTCATAGATGAAATCCAAGTGTGCAAATGGATAGGCCTGATTTACCGAGGGCTGCCCGGCTCTCTCTTAACGGTTCATGCCCAATTCCTTCCCCAACTGGGTTTCTTCCCTCTTCTCTTCTTTTCCTCAACTCCAAACCCCTAAACAAGGTGTTTTGAAATATTTTTCAAATATTTCATCTCTCTTTCATTCATTTCCACTTTGTCCTTGCTCGGTTTACCGAAAAGCACAATATTTAACAAAATGCGAGCCTCGGAACATCGTAGGAACTTTGTTTCAAAAGTATTTTGAAAGAGAGGGTTTCAAGGTTTAAAATCTTTTGATCAAGATCATTTTAGTCCAAAAGGGGTATGAAGTTAGGATTTAACTCTCTCATCGCCAAAGAAATCGAACTCTTGCATAGCATAGCCTGCACCATTGAATGATCCAATCAGTGGTGCCCAAGTCTTCAAGGCGGTCAAAAATGGGGTGTCTACACCACGGTATCAGTAGGTTGGCTGAACGTTCAGTAGTTCGGTCCAATCTCAATGGCGATACTGTAGTGTGGCTCGTAGCGTGGCTTGATTGGCATAGGCGTAGTTTGATTTAAGCTGGTTCAAATCTGCACAAGGGACACAATCACAAGGGTTAGCACGATGGTTGTTGATATAGCAGAGAAAATTAAACTGGACTACTCTTACTAGCAGTTCCTCTATTCCAATTTATGTTATAGCCCGGTATCTAGGCTTCTTGGTCTTCAAAATTCCCAAATACCCAGAGAAAGTCGTTATGATTTAGGTCTTTGTCCGGTGTTTTCTTAACAATTTCTCTCGGCCCTTCCTTATTCTAAGGTAGTAAACCCAACTGTCGTCATTCTGACTGAGCGAATATTGGTGGAATAGCTTGGCTAGATTAAGGTTGAGGCCGAGACGGCAGTTGAGCTCTACGATGCTGTTTATAATCCTATAGGTATTGGTAGATAATTGAGTGGGGCACAGTCTGGCTTGTCTAAGGAACTCAGAGATTAGAGGTTGGACTGGGAATCGAAGTCCACCCTCCACGATGGACACCACGGTGAAAGGAACAAAACCTAGGTTGCCCCATGGTGTGGTATCTAGCTCGGCTAGGGAAAGGTGGACGTCATCTGGGATGTGGTAATCTTTTCAGAATTCGGCCACGGCACCGGGCGAGTTCACCAAAAATCAATATTTGCCCATTTAGCTCAAAATTGAAGTGGCTTAAGTAAAGTATACATAGCGCCCTAGCGTGGCGCTAAGGTGACTTTGATAGGCTTGATCAAGCAAAGCCGCCCAGAAGCAAAGTGCAAAGGTGTGCCTGGCAAACCTAGTCAAGTTTGCAAAGTGGAAGTAGAAAGGGTTATGCCCAAGTGATAAACCAGGCTAAGCAAAAGTCAAGACTGATCTAGTCTAGCTCAGCAGATGATGGGCACGTTCTATGTTTTGTTTGGCTAAGAAATGGTTCAGCTCTAGAACAAGTTCAAGATTCTAAAATTGGGGTAAATTCAGCTCGATTTAGTGGGAGGGGCAAGATTTAAGCCCGGTTTGTGGGGCATGGGAGTCCTAGTACAGTCCACAGTAAGTCCAAGTTTGCAAACAGATTCTTAGTCCGGTCGTGATATGATTTTGGATCAAAAAAACTGTTCTTGGTTGGTTAAAAGTCCAATTAATATGTTTTCGGGTGCAAGTATGAAGTTTTGAGGTTTCGTAAGTTATTAGTGTGTATAGCATGCATTTTTGGTATACAAACGCTATTTTCAGGCGTAAAACGGAAATATGTGTACAAAAATAGATAAAAGCATGAAGAACTTATTGACTTGGGAATAGAATCCGAATCCAATCTAAAGAATGAACACCGTCAACGATAATGAAAGTGGGAGATACGTAGGCCAAGGCTTGAACGTAGGAAGTTAGGATTTGGGGATCTGAGTGTGAGGTTACGCAACAAAGAAGATGAACAGTAGGGACTGTTCGTATAAATGAACAGTGTATATAATGGAGGTAAAAATGTGGGGCTTTTCGAATTTTTGGGCAGTGTGTGACGGCTGTCACAGTACAAAGGGATAATCAGCGTGTGCCACGTGTCCCAGTAAGGACATAGCGTCAGAAACATGGGACGATGGGCTGTATGACGGCCGCAGCTCCCCAAAATTGAGTAAATTTTTGCTTGGCTGGCTTGATCATTTTTGCTTGATTTGTTTGAGCTGGTTTCTAGTGCAGTGGTTTTGAGCAGACTTTCGAGTAGTTTGATTACCTTAGCGCAGCTGGTAGACAATAATCCCACTCATGTTTCGCAGATGGAATTAAGGGGCAATTGAGAAAGTAATTCATATGGATAAAATGGGTCGCGCTAAGGACCTTGGTATGGGCTGTAATAGGGGCTTCAGTAGCTCGGTTTTGGGGCAGGCTGACATTGATCCAGTCGGCTGTGTCGCTAAGGTTTCTACTCAGCTGTCCAAATGGAGGTCTTGTAGCCAACCGAGGTACATATCAGTAGCAAGGGTTGAGCTAAGCTTAGCTCGGCATGGCGCCATCTACATCATTGTTTTGTTGAGAGCACGGTAGAGACATGCTAGCTCGGTTGACAAGCTCACTGGGTCAACAATGAGTAGGGTGTTATCAAGATAGGCATCATCCTTGGGGAATGTGATTCCTAGGAGGGCTCTGCTTAGGAAAATAAGAGTCCTACTAGGATTGTGCCATGCAGAACCTATAAAAGCTCGTAACAGGACCTATGTATAGGTATCACAGTTCTTACTCTCGAATATACAGAGCTTATGTGTCTATTGTCTATTTTGATGACCTAGGCATTAGAGGTTTCCGGCATATCCCCGTCGGCTAGCTCACGTTTGTATTTTTAAGTAGTAAAGCGACGATGTTTGGAAGAGTGCAAACTTGATCAACAGGATTATACGAGAAGATTATTTCGTGCTCGTACAGTTGGCTAGACACAAAGTTGTCTTTACAAACGTCCAAACAAAAGCTGAGGGCATCCTATGTATGGCAAGCTCCACTCTATATAATTTTCAAGATGTGCATAAAAGGGTTGCAGTGGCAATGGATGCAGATCGGGTGCATAAATAGCAGCTTCCTATTGATGGGGTTTACAAAGTCAATTTTGATGAAGCAATTATGGGGCTATTATGGGTGCTTTTTCGAAGCGATTATAGGGTCTTTATAATGTGGACTGTGTCAAGGCACTGTCTTTTGCTATTGATTTAGGGTTAAGAGCAATTCTAACCACACTCTTTATTTTTTACTAGCTAAAGTGTCAAAAAAATACACTCTTTATTTTACCTAATTTGTCTAGTTATTGTGTGTTCTAACCATACTCTTTATTTTAGCTAGTCATTCAAACTAACTTAACCAATTTTCAAAACAAAAAATGCTATATATATTACTGTCTTTTTCATAAAATGTCACATACGCACCAAATGCTAATATGGTTGCCAATGTGATATTTGCGATAATATTTTTAAAAATAATATTTGTAGGCAATGGCTGACTGATTAAGCATATGGATCCTGAGCATCTTGAAACTGGAGCCCATATGGATCATTATTGCTGGAGGCCATCCACATGGGCTCTAGTTTTAAGATGCTCAGGACCCATATGCTTAATCAGTCAGTCATTGGATTCTATATATATACAAATCAACTTCAATCACTACTCTGTTTTTTAGAAAAGCTGTTGTTTTGTCTCTATCGATTCCCCATCAGTCACACGCCTCCATCGAAAGTTGTGAATAATGAAAAAAAGTCAAATTTACTATTCATTATTCATCAATCAAAGACAATCCAACACAGTCAAAAGTAGCAATCAACTTTTAGTCAATCACCGAAAGCAGCAGACAACACCCATGTGCCTTATCATGTTTTTTTCCAGTCAAATTTCTTCACAAGGCTCACAGTTATCTTCATTGGTTATAAATGCGCTACTCCAGTCATTTGCAAGGCAAAGTTAGAACCGAGAGCAAACCAATATTTCTCTCCTACACGTACTCTGCTATTAAATTGTTGTAATTTTATTTTCAAGTTATGTATTTTGAAGCTACTCTTTCAAGTTACTTCCAGTAAAACATTGTAAGTTTTATTTTGAAGTTATTTTGATTTAAGTTTTAATTCTTTGAAGTAATTTTGATTACCTTGCTTCTGCCCTTTTTGGTATCAGAGCATTGTATTTTGAAGCTACTGTTTCAAGTTACTTCCAATAAACATTGTAAGTTTTATTTTGAAGTTATTTTGATTTAAGTTTTAATTCTTTGAAGTAATTTTGATTACCTTGCTTCCACCCTTTTTTAACATTGTAAGTTTTATTTTGAAGTTATTTTGATTTTAAGTTTTAATTCTTTGAAGTAATTTTGATTACCTTGCTTCCGCCCTTTTTGGTATCAGAGCCTTGAATGTTTAAAGTTAAGGCTTTTAATATGTGAGGATCATGAAGACTCAGAGTAAAATCAAGAAAATAATTAAAATGAACATGACCTTTATGGAGTCCAGATTCCATCATACCCATTAGACTATCATGGTATTTGATAAATCGAGCATCTCTTAAACATAGTAAGACAGTCGAATTGCGGCTAGCAGGTGTTAGTGGATTTAGGCCAACTTGTATTAAACCAATATGAATAAAATTATGACCATTCGATATATGTCTTTTGACTATTTCTTTGTTGAGTAAAGAACAAGTTTCTTGGAGTTTAGTTAAGGTATAAATTTTTTCAACAGTTTTGACATGTAAATCAATATTAAAAAATGACTTTAAAAAACTGGTTTTATAGATTTCCTTAATTTGCATTTTTGGGATATTCCAACTTGAATCGATTTTAACATCATGAAATTCATGTTCTTTTTCATTAATTACCGTATCAGGTATAGGAGCTAGTATTATAGATCTAGAACTAACTAAAGAGTTACTTCTGAATAATTGACTCATTTTAATTCTGTAGAATTAATCCAAATTTCTTAAAATCTATTATAACTTATCATGTGTTAACATACCATGTTTTCGCTGATACCCTTTCTGGGAAACCCCTACTTGTCTATCAACTATCTAACCAAAGGACTTACACTAGACGTGGGATAAAAGGTGAGTGGCAAAGTGGAAGACTAAGATAAGTTAAATCAAGAAATAAGAAGGCTGGAATTAAATTACATAAACGAAAATGAGAAGAATTAAATAGAAAGAACTAAACAATAACTCAACATCATCAATAAACTTGGCTCCGATACCAAAAAGGGCGTAGTGAAAGCAGCCTTATATCTATCATCATGATGAATTTGGATTTGCCAAAATCCACTCTTTAGATCAAATTTACTAAAAATAACAGCTTGACTAAGTTTTTTAATTAAATCATTTTTATTAGGGATTGGATAACGAATTCATTCTAAAACTTTGTTTAATGGTTTATAATTAATGACTAGACGTGGAACTCCACGTTCAAGTTCAGCATTTTTATTAACATAAAAGGCAGGACAAGACCAAGGTGATTTGCTTTTACTAATAATAATATTTTTTAGTAATTCATTGATTTCTTTTTTACATATTTCGACTAATTCGTTACTCATTTGAATGGGTCATGATTTAGTAGGAATTTGTTTTTCATTAAAATTTTTCGTATAAGGTAATGTGACTACATGTTTTTTTCGATATCAAAATGCAGTAGGTAAAGTAGAACAAACAGTAGTTTCTAATTTTGTTTTAAATTGGTTAATCTTGGAAATAAGAATAGGATCAGTTAATTAAGTTTCAATGCGTTTATAATTAATTCCTTCTTTAAGAAAT
This sequence comes from Camellia sinensis, assembly GCF_004153795.1. Classification (NCBI taxonomy): domain Eukaryota; kingdom Viridiplantae; phylum Streptophyta; class Magnoliopsida; order Ericales; family Theaceae; genus Camellia; species Camellia sinensis. The sequence goes on along the minus strand of NW_021029150.1, from coordinate 514,864 downwards.
TTAAGTTGTTTAGCTAATCGGTTAATAGATTGGTAAATAGAATATTCTTTTAACTGATTTAATTCTTTGATTTCTAGAGGAGACAAGAATTTAAATGTTACAATTTGACCAAAAGCCTGAGTTGTAATTCCATGGTTAGTAGTATTAAATGAATATAATAAAAAGATAAATGGAGTGCCTAAAATGACTTTATCAGTTAAATTTCTGACCAAAACAAATGAGGTTTTAAAACAAACATTATTTTGACAAATATAAACTTTGGGTAACTTATATTTAATATGTATTTGACTCTCATTAGCAGAACTTAATCGTTCAATAGATTTGCGATATTATTTGGTGGGGATTAAACCTTCTTGAATACAATTTAAATCAGTACCAGTATCTATTAAAGCTATTATTTCTATCTCAAAATTATTGATAACTAATTTAATTTTTGAATGCCATTTTTGTATATGAATTTGATTGATAATATTTAAGCAATAATGATCCTGGTTAGACTGAGTAGATTGGTTATCAAAAATAACTTTATCAGGATGAGGACTGGATTCAGTATCATCAGTATCACTATTGGATTGATTAATTTGAAAATCTTTAAAACTTTTATTAATTTTTAATATTGCGATTTCTTCTTCTAATGATTTATCTTTATCTTTTAATTCTTTAATAGTTATTTTGATGTGATTAATTTCATTTTGTAAATCTTGTAAAGTTACTTCTTTATGTGTATCTTTTTTAAAGCGATCTAAAGTTTTATTTAAACTAATAATGGGTTTATCTTGTTTGGGTTTTTTATCCTTGTTCATAAGTAATGACTTTAACTTATTCGTATATTGGCGTTTTAAGGCAAGATTTTCTAATTTACTGATTAAATCAATAAGTGCATCTTCTTCTTGGTGGGATTTACTAAGAACATTGACTGTTTTACAGCAAGTATCATTATATCCTAATTCAATATCTGTGACGCCCCGATTCTACACTATAGGTTGCAGTCAAGGGAGAGTCACTAATGAGTCCTATGGTCAATAACCAAGTAAGATCCCAGATCGCCGGAGGAGTCAAACTAGCCTCCCTTCTAAGTCCAGCTTTCTTAGGCAGCGCACTACCCTTTTGACAGATCTTAAAAGGTATTGACACAAGGTCTCATAAGTAACGATAAGGTTCGAACATAGAATATAAATACATAACAACCACAATATGTATATAATTCAAAAGATGGTTCCAGTACATTACATTCCAAATGAACGCTTAAGTCTACAAATGAGTCTTTACAAAACATCCAAAAAGAAACTTCTAATTTTTCTAGGATAGCCAAAAGTCTTCAAAAGTTTCGGGCTCGTCGTCTCCAGCTATGAGTTCCGCTTCGTCACCTGGCATGATACGCCGTGAGCTTTGAATGTCTAGTAAACACGCACACACCCTACCCCTTTTTCCCAGTCCAATACACAATCACAATTATAACATCAAGTAATAAAGCATGATACTCAAATAAATAAATAAAGGTTTAAGTTAGATGTTAGCAAACTAGAAATCTCCCAAAGAGATTTCATCCTCCCAACCACAAGAATCGAACGCGGATTATTTGATATGCCCCCTCTTTTGCTGCTTTGTTGCAGAACTAGCCTCGGATGCCTACCAACGGTTATGTACCGCGTAGCGCCAACCGCAGGGCCTCAAAAGAGATGGTAAAATAGGGCCTTGCCCGAATCCCTCCTTACACCAAACCACCTAGGGTCCGAATACAACCGCTCCGTTCAAGGGTTCCGAAAACCACTTGCGCAAGAATTTTATCTTTCAAATAAGGAATGCATCCCAACAATCCATATATCACATATACTCATCTTTTCATTACTCAAGTGCTCGAAAACCCAATACCCTCCCCATTAGGTTTCCCGTTGAATTAAATGTTTTAAATCAAGGTTAGTCCAACTTACAAGACAATAATATCCATATAAGCATGCATTCTTAAGATGAGAAAGGTAAATAACATAGCCACAACACATATAATATCATGCCAAGATATGATCATAAGCTAATAAGCAATCTCATGAATACAAGGGCATAAAACATCCATGCATAACAAAATTTCAAATTTAATGTCACAAAAAGATTAAAATGAAAGGACTATTTTAGATCCTTTACCGGACTTGGCCTTCCTATGGTTCGTAGAGGATTTGATCTAGCTTCTAGAACATTTTTCGGAAATGGGATTGCCTTTCCAGATTTTAAGTTATTTAGAAAATATTCCAGCGCTGTCCGGGTTCAGTCTAGATCCGTCGACCGTTACGAAAAATTGATCTTCTTGCAAACCACTTAATGTTTTTCGATGAAACCAATTTTAGTTAAAATTTAACACCTTAAGGAAGGTTTTGACATAAAATAGAGGTCCAAAATAATTTTGTACATTTTTCTAGAATTTCTGGAAGTGGGCTGCAAAAACATATTCTAGGGTACTTTGCCCAAAACAAGAAGATTTATGAAAAATGGATTCCACCAAGGGAAATTTTCACTTCTTTTATGAAAACAATATGCTAACTATCACATGTTTAACTCAGAAAATTTGTTTGAAAGAGTGCCCTTGAAAAGTTGAGAGATTGGTACAAAAAGAAGATGGTTTTGTGCCAAAATGGGAAAAATACAAGAGAAATGGAATCAATACTCATTTTTAACATAAGAACTTAGTAATAATAGATCTGAAAATCATTATTTAGAACCCTTAGAAACATGTATTGAAAAAAAGGAAAATAAAAGAGAAGGTTGTGTTGGTGGCTTACCTTCTAAGCTTTGCACAAGAAGGCTCTCTTCTTCCTCCTTCTTCTCCTATAGACTTCTCTCTCTTGCTCTCCTCCCTCTCTCTAACCGAAATGTGTGTGTGAGTGAGTGTGTTTGCAAGCTAGGGGGTGTGTTGGTATTTATAGACAAACCTTTGAGGCAAAAAGTTCTAAAAGTCCCTTAGTTGGATATGGATGGAAAAGTTAGGATTTTGCTTGGAATCTAATGGAATAGGGGTGGTTTTGGAGTTGAACCATAGGATTATGCAACAATTGGTTGATTCTTAGTTGAAAGGAAACTAGTTTTAAAAACATCACCCTAGGTCTAGGGTACTAGGTCTTGATTTTCCTAGAACATCATGATGGTGGTTCTTGAAAATTGGCTCCTCCTTGGGGAAGTGTGATGGGGTTATTATTTAAATCATTTTAGGTTCTAGGCACGCTCCTCTAGGTGTATATATATATTACAAGATTGATAGTACTTCAAAGTACAAGGTACAAGTACTAGTTTGGGGTTAGTTTTGAATTTAAATAAAGAGTGAGGGCTTGGAGTTAAATACATGTAACTTATGTAGAATTAAATTAGGTTAGGGAACTTATTCCGGCTAGGGAAATTCCTGTTTCGACAAAAATAAAAATAGTAATGCTAACCATCAAGATTCGAATTAATTCAAGTAACCGAGGGGCTTTAAGAAAATAATTCAAACATTGGGGTCTTTAAAGTGAATACATATTTTAGGGGCTTTACAATATCATTTTCAGTATGATCAGTAGGGATGTAATAAGTAGAAGGATCACTAAAGGTACTGGAGGAAGTTTCAGGACTAGATGAATAGTCAGAATGATGAAGAGATTGAATTGGAGTTTTGATAAGGTTAAAGATTTCAAATATTTGTCGTTGATTCTCTTGAGTAATTTGGAGTTGATTAAGTTTACCTTTAAGTTTTTCTTTAACTTTACATTTGTTAGAGTAATAACCTTTTTTACCCCAATTATAGCAAGTAACATCTAGATTGGATTTTGACTTTGTAAATTTAGTATTTGATTTCTTATGGTATTTCTTTTTAGGTTTAGTATAAAATTTATCAGGGGACTTGGTAGGGGAATAGTTCTTCCTATGTTTAGCAGAATATTTATGTGAAGACTTTTTCTTAGTATGTTTACGTCGAGAGGGAGCAACTGGAGGTAAGTCATATTGTTCACAAAAATTACCTAATTCATACTTAGCTTTGTGTTTATCTTTAGTAGCTTTTTGACTTAGTTTCATATCTATACACATTTTTAAGCCTTCCTTTTGAATTGTACTAATTATATCACCGTAAGTTAAATTATCATATTCAATAATACCAGAAGGTTGACAAAGAACATCCCTAATTTTATGGGCAAAAAGACTAAGTAATCCATTAATAAATTTTTCTTTTCAAAATGACTTAGTACAATCGTCGCGAAGCATGACTCGAGAAGTAAAAACATCTTTATACTATCAAAATCACTTAAAGTAGGGCAAGATAAATTACTAAGTTGATTATGAATCCTAGAATGAATATTAGTAGGTGTTCCAATAAAATGTTTGACTATAGTGTAAATTAAGGTATTAATGCCATCAGGTGTACTGGTTCCTATATCTTCATAAAAAATGGGAAGATTATTTTTATCTAATTGGATAGCATATTGAATCGATTCTCGTTGATTAGAAGTGAGATAATTATCCCACCAAGTTTTGAGCATACCAATAAAACCAGAGATAAGTAAGGTAACTATTTCAGAGTGAGTAAAGTCAGGATAATTACTAAGGTAACCATTTGCAACCATAGATAGATTATTTAATTTTTGAAATATCTAATGTTCACTAAGACCATCAATATTCCATTCATATAATTTTTTGGCTGAAACAGAAAATTGATTACTAATATTAGTTTCTTCAAATTAGAGATCTGGCGGAGTAGGTTTAGTATACCAATTTTTTTTAAGGGTAGTAGGGTTAACTTTGGGATGAGTTATTCAATTTAGATGAGGATTCTGGAATTGTTGGGCTAAGTGGTTAAGTTCATCATCAGATGTGTCAGAGTGACTAGTGATGTTAACAGGTATTTGTTGTGTTAAAACAGTAATTCCTTTTGGATTAGAAGTAAAAGCGGTAGTCATTTTAGTGAATAATTTTTCAATGGATTCAACAGTATGTGTGTCATGAGTTACTAAGCTTAAGCGTTTCCTTATGCTACGAAGATTAATAAGGGGTTTATCCAAAGGTTTACTAGTGGAAGTATGACTAGTGGAGTAATCTTAAAAAGTGGTTTCAATTTTATCTAATTGTTTACCAATTGTTTTTAAAAATTGATTTGTGTAATTATTTTGTTCAATTACTTTTTTGATTTCAGATGATTCATCAGCCCCATGATTTTTTCCCACCTCTAGTAATTTAGCAATGTCATCTTTGTTTGGCGTCCCCAAATACACATCTGAAAAAATTGTACAGCAGGAAGTTTAAATGGAGAAGCATGAATTACAGCTCCTTTATGTTCAATAAGAATAGTTTCTAAAGGAGGGTGACTAGAGGAAACATAAGTATTGGGAGAAGTTTTCCATTTTATTTTTGTAATAACGTTGACTTTTTTATAATAATTTTCTAAATAATCAAAGAAGTTAATTTCAGTATTAATTTCATTCATAAATTTATACCATTTTTTAATAATTTTGGATTGTCGTCTTTCATCATAGGTTTGCCTATATATGTGACGTTTTGACTTATTTGCCTTAGATTTAATGGAGTCTATTAAGATCATGAACGAAAGGTTTACGTAGGGTCAATAATTGGGGATTAATTGGAGAAATGACTTCAAAATCAGTTTGAGTTGGTGAATCATGAGATGTAGTTTCATTTTCTTCATGAAGGTGTGTGTGTGTGGAATAAACTGGTTTACTGATTTGGGATGTAATAGAATTATCGATTCCTTTTAACTTAACTGTGATTGAGATGGAGCTTCCTATCTCGTCTAGTAAATAAAGGTGTATTAAATATTTCATCATCTTCAGTATCAGCAGGGATACAAGAAGTACTATGACGGGAAGATTGACTAGTGGGTCGATTGAACTTTATATGGGACTGAACCATCGTCGATTTGTTGGATTCGACTAATATTAATATAATCAGATTGGTGTTTCTGAGTCTGAGAATAATTTTCATTAACTGTAATCCAATTATCAGGGAGAGTGATTTGATCCCATCCAATCATTTTAGGTACTTCGATATTAGTTTCACTAGTACTACCTTGGATTAATAAAGTTTTATCTTTGGGACTTTTATGTAAAGCATGAACATTAAGATTAGTTTTAATACATTTATAATAAATTCGATAAATTAAAGCAATTGATTGGGAGCCACTGATCATATCAGAGGAGGCACCAGAGACTTGAATTTGGATGACTTGGGTTTGGAAGAGCTAGTTGTAAGGCTTCCAAGTCTGACTGCAGGAAGTGGGCTTCCTTGAGTGACTAGAGCAGTTGGGTTCTGCTGAGCTTTAACCATGGTTTTGCTGAGCTTTAAAAATAATATTTTTTAATATTAGTTTTAAAAATATTATAAAAACTAATTTTTAAGTAATATTTGTTTTTATTTTTTATACAATTTGTAATATGTGAATATATACCAACATATGAATTTTGTGGAACCATCTTGAAGGGAAGGGGAGGGGAAGAATAAAAAAAAACAATAAAGAATTTTTAAAAAAAAAAATACAAAGGAAGTTCTTCAATAATTGTAATTTATCAAATTAAGAACCAAAAGAACACAAATTAACTAATCAAAAACTTTACAAAGGTCAATGAATAAAATAAAGAAAAAAAATCATAAATAGCACAGTTAGGAATAAACTTCAAAATAAATAAACTATTTCTAATTCAAGTTATTACAAATCTATATGTAGATGCCACAAATGCTCAACTAGGTCTTCTTGGAGTTTAGAATAAGTTTGTCTATCTCTGATGCGATGATGATTTTGAATGAATTCATAAAGTTTGGGTGTACACTCGTGTGACACTGTTGGAGGAAGACTTTCATCGATTGCATCATAATTACAGTCTATATTTTGTTCATTTCGCTCATCCTCAACAATCATGTTATGCAATATTATTCATACCTTCATAATAACTTTAAGGGTTTTAACTTTTCAAAAACGTGCAAATCCTCACACAATTGCAAAACATGCTTGGAGCACTCCAAATGCTCGTTCGACATCCTTCCTTGCTGACTCTTGAGTTTTAGCAAAATGTGTTGGCTTATTGCCTCGCTGAGATGTGATTGTTTTATTGAATATTGACCATTGAGGATATATACCATCAACGAGATAATATCCCATTGTATAATCATTTCCATTGATTGAGTAATTAACTTGGGGAGCACGCCCTTCAGCAAGGAGAAAAAATACAGAAGAACATTCTAGCACACTGATGTCGTTATGAGATCTCGATAATCCAAAAAATGCATGCCATATCCATAGATCATAGAAAGTCACCGTTTCTAAAATAATAGTTGGTTCATGGATGTGACCACAATACATACCTATCCATGTAGTAGGACAATTCTTCCACTTCCAATGCATACAATCAATGCTCCTCAACATTCTAGGAAACCCATGATTTTTTCCCACCTCTAGTAATTTAGCAATGTCATCTTTGTTTGGCGTCCCCAAATACACATCTGAAAAAATTGTAACCACTGTCCTAACAAACCTTTGTAGACTTTCTATTGCAATGTTTTCTCCAATCCTCACATAATCATTTACAGAATCTGCCGCTATTCCATAAACAAGCATCCTCCTAGCAACTATCATCTTTTGAAGGAAAGACAGACCAAGAACTCCAAGAGTATCTTGTTTCTGGACAAAATAAGGATCATATGCTTCCACCATAGATAAAATACGAAGAAAGAGACATCCACTCATCCGGAACCTCCTCCTGAATAAATTGGGAGGATATGTAGGCGTTTCAGAGAAGTACTTTTGATAAAGTCTCTTGTGGTCTTGAATTCGATTACGATAAATAACTGCATGACCTTGAATGAAACCACAACGTAATCCCAATTGTCTCTCATTATGTAGTTGCACTTCTTCTGAAGCAGCTATTGCAAAAATCTCCAATTCACTATCAGAATCGGAGTCATCAATAATCATCTTCATTACGCTATTGCGAGCCATGGAAATTAAAAGAATAATGAAGCTGAGAGATAAACTACTAAAAATAAATATTAGGTTGTGTTTTGCTTCTTAAGCTTTGCAAGTTTCTGCCTAACAACTTCGATTTTCTGCAAAGTCAAATTTATAAAACATATCAAACAACTTCCAAAATCATAACACCAGCAACTTACATAATTTGTATTTAATTCATCAACTAATAGAAATGTCTTGTAAATAAGTAGCACATCAATTCAACATATAACAAGCAATTATATTTAGACCTGGAGTACTTTTGCAAGCATTCAACAAGAATTTCACTCAGTAACTAAATTACTACTAGTTCAAACATTCAACAGCACGTAGTTCCAAAATAGTTTAAACATATAATAACTAGTTCAAACATAAACTACATAAAAACCATAGTTTTGCCTACAATAGAGAATCAAATCCAACAATAAATAAAGTAAAAAACATAGTCCCAACAACTAAATCTTTTTTGGGTAGTTCCAACAACTAAATCTTTTTTTGGAGAATTTCCATTTGGCGGCGATGAATGTATTTTGCTTGCAATGGAGGCAAAGCACTCGTATCTATTGACATTATTCGCTCTTCCTCCTTTAATTGTTCTATTCGCATCTTCTCTTTCTCATTATCAATCTTTTCTTGTTCCATTTACGTTCTCACTTTCTCATTATCAATCTTTGAGATACGACCTTTCATACATTTCTATTTTCTTGTCATTGATTTTCTTTCTATCTTCTTTTAACTCCTCTAATAATATTAAAATAGGCGACCCTCCTTCATTTCCACGATCTTTATTCTTTCTTTTATTCAAACGTTCATTTTCAGTCTTCCTACCCGGTGGTCTTTCCAAGTCTACATTGTCATTATGTGAGGCATCCTTGTCCTCTAAATTGATTGAATCTGTTGTACAAGGAGAACAAATGTTGGGAGTTGCCACTTTTTTTGTGATTTGTTTCTTCATGCTATATTCCTCTCACCATTTTGGTTGATCTCTTAACTCATGCCAACCATGTTCAAATGGAAATGACAATTTGTGAAATTCTTTGTATAATTTCTTCACATCATGAATCTGGATAATAGATAAAAGAACACTAATTATCATGAGATCAGACAATTCTAATAATAATAAGTATAAAAATCTCAATGGCATTAATACCTTGTCTTTCTCAGTCTTTCCACTTTAATTCAACCTTTGGATTTAGGCGAAGCACCCAATGAACTTATTCGTGGCAAGTTGAATCGCTGACCAACGAATCATTAAATAAGTTTGACTACAATTAGATGAAAACGTTTTGAACTGGTGGAAATACTCCCACACTCTTAGCCAATATGCCTTTGATTTTTGTCCATTCCCTTGTACTGGATCTAAGCTAACGTTAAGCCATGCCAATATGAGCATGCTGTCTTATTCTGTAGTGAAGTTGCCTCCTCGTCGTGGTTTCTTGGTGGTTTCTATTTGAGGAGAGATTGGGAAAAATTGATCCCCTTGGTGAAGAGGTTCATTCATAAATTCATAGTCAGTCCTATCATTCATCAGGTTAGTATAATATGCACAATTTTGTTGATAATCCATTTACAGATAAGGTAAATATTTTTTTAATTCTTAAAACTAAAAACTAAAACTGAAACATTACTATTTCCACTGTGAAACACCTTGTGGTATAGTTAAAAATAAAGAAAATTATGGCTTGTAATTAACAAAATAAAAAAAAAATCAAAGAAAACTATTTCTACTCTACACATGTTTATATTTGCTAGGATACTTTGGGCTCCAATATTCTACTATCTATTTAAAGGTCCTTTTTTTGGTAAGTAAAACTGCTTACTGGTTGAGGCTTCTACCACCACAAGCATTTGGATACTTTACCATTAACACTCTAGAATGGTGGTTATTGAAATGAGTTGGCCAATAGCTTTTTGAAGGCAATGATGGTGTTCTTTGGGGTCAGCTTGTAAAAAAATATATAAATGTCATCTAGATAAATTTTTAAAACCAGGTATAATTGCCAAATAAAGGAGATAAAAATGAAATGGAGGCAAGTCTATCCCTTCGTTGAGTAGAGTTTACAAAGATAAGAACTTAGAGGTTGCATTATTCATGCCTAATTAGTTGACAAATTTAAGATTACAAAGGTAATGTAAATATGAAACTCAAATAAGATAATGTAAATATGAAACATATAGACATATACGCAAACCCAATATATACATTTTTTTTTCCTAGCATTGATGATAAATTTGCATGCAAAGATACAAATAAATAACAATAAAACAAAGACCAAGCACACTCAAAGCAATAACATAAACAAAGTAAGAAACAAACCCAAACCAAATACTACATGCACATACACAAACCCCAATCAATATATATATATTGTTAATCATAAAAAAAAAAAAAAACAGTGTTGCTGATTATTGTTGTTGCTATTTGTATAGTTTTTTTTTTTTTTTATCAGCTAAAAATAAGAATTTTATTGATACTAAGTAGTTGTTTGGGATGTGCTATATAAATGTACTTTTTGACTTTTTGGTTAAAAAAGTAGAGAAAAAAAATGTATATTTGGGTTAACTTTTTGACTTTTTACGAAAAGATATGTAATAAAATATTATAGTAAAATCAAAATGACCATTTTACCCTTTTAACTTTTTAGGTAGTTGAATTCAAATGGCAAAATAATAATTTTGTCTTAGTGGCTTCCCCCACAAACTACCCTTGAATAGTATAGACTTTTTAACTTTTTTAGTAAATTTTTGACTTTTTAACTTTTTAGTTTATCCCAAACAAGGCCTAAATATATGAAAATATAAGCAAAACCATCGATAAAGGGAGAGCATACCCTCCCGAAAACAACCCATAAACACACAATTGGTGAGATATCAATTACACCAAACCATCCAATAAACCATAAACCACCCAATAAACTACAACCCATGCTCATCTATAACCATCACCCAAAGCAAAAGAAAAAACAGAGGTAAACAAAGCATCACCAAGGCAGCCATCCAATTCAAACCCATGCTCATCTATAACCATGTTCTTTTTTTTTCTCTATCAATAAAATTTTTCGTTACTGATCAAATATATATATATATATATATATACACACATATATACACAACCCAAATTAGTATTTAGACATACACAAAAATTCAACACATATACACATACAAACAAACCCAAATTAGATATGTTCATAAAACCCAATCATAAGGTATACATGGAGGGTTCAACTTGTATAAAGTGAGAGACTTGTATGGAGGAGAAAATAGGAGTTCAGGAGGGAGAAATAATGGCGGATTCAATTTGGGATTTCTCACAGATTGGGGGAAATAATGGCAGATTCAAAGAAAAAGACTCAGTACACATAGAGGAAGAAAAGAGAAATAGAGAGAGTACAATACCTTCACAAGGCATTGATGGAGAAGGCATTGATGAAGAGAGAACTGAAGTTGAATGATTTGGTAGGAAAGATTTGGTGAGAAAGAGACCGTATGTGTTTGGAGAGCCTAGGGCTTTTCAATTGTAGCCAGCGAAAAATTCTAAAGGTAAATAGCCAGCCTAATAGCTAGTCCGTTGAAGGCTCAAAATCAAAGTTAAATTAGCTAAAATGCCTAACAGGTCTGTTTTACCTATCCCATTAGAGTTGCTCTAAGGCACATTATTCTTAAGGGTATTTCTTTGAGTGTGATCAATGGTATTTGTTCTAAAGATTATTCGGTTTGTTTAGTTCTAGTTTTCAAAAAATTCTATTTTTTTATTTTTCGTATTTTGTTGTTTTCAATGAATTTTTTTAATATTTTAAGCTATTTTTTTTAATTTTTAGACACACTTAACATAAATACACTTAAAAAGTATAATATTTGTGAAAAAAACTTTAAAAAATACACTAAAAACCAAAAAAATACGAAAATTTAGTAAATTTTTTAATATTTTTTTGTACTTATTAATTTTTTAAAATATTTTTTTCATAAATATTTTAATATTTAAATACATCTAAGTAAGATGCATTTAAAAAAGTAAAAAAAAATTATTTAAAATTTTAAAAATATTCACTAAAAACTAAAAAAATACGAAAAATAAAAAATTCAATTTTTAAAAAATTAAAACCAAACACAACTATTCTTTTTCTAGATTTGGGCATATTGTGAAGAGCATTGCGGTTGTAGGAAACTCTCTGCCCTGGTTTGAAGTGGCTCATGTCCATCGGCAAGCGAATGATCTTGCGCATCGCCTTGCTCGCTAGGCGAAGATGGGTCAGTTTTGTCCACTTGGGTAAGAACAAGTCTAGATAGGGGTGGGCGCGGGTCAGTTGGGGCCATGGAACTTCCAATCCGTCCGCTAGATTGGCAGATTGGAGAAAATCAATCCGCATCCGTCCGTCAATCCGACGGATGTAGATTGAGTAGATTGGCAGTTTGGCGGATGGATGCGAATCGGTTTGGCGGTTTGAAATTTTATAAATTTTCAACATAGTTCAACTTGTACACTTCCTCAACAAAAAAAAAAAAAAAGTATTACAGTCAATGACTTAAAAAAGTATTACAATTACTGCATGCCTCATCCAAAGAAAGAAAGTTTGAAACTTTAGAATATCAAAATCACTGCATGCCTCATCCACATATTACAATCACAGCATGCCTTATCCACATAAAGTATTACAATATGTGATTCTTAAAATATAAAAACAATTCAAACCACCAAAACCATGAACATAGCAGCAGTAGAGATTGTATGTCTCTGCATTGTTACATTTATATATGTTTTTTAAAACAAAAACCAACCAACATATATCATATTTTCTATTTATTACTTTTAGAGTTAGATTTAAAAACCAAAAAATATAAATATATAATACATTTATTTTTTTCAATTCAAAAAATATATTCAAGTTGAAAACTTTTTTTCAACAGAATATTTAAACTCTTTTTCAATTGAAAACACAAACAAAATATTTAAATAAATTGAAAACACAAAGTCTTATAAATTATTAAGGGTGCTCGCGGTTTGGTGGTTCGGTTGCGGCCAAAGGGACCTCAAATCCGCCATCCGTCCGCCAAATTGGCGGATTAGAGAAAATCAATCCGCAACCGTCCGCTCATCATCATGCATCCGTCCAAATGCGGCGGATCGGTTCGGTTTTGACGGATCGATATATCCGCTGCTCACCCCTAAATCCAGAGTCTATTCTTTCCCTTGTATTGTTTTGATGGAGGCCTTTGAACCTCTTTAGTATTTTATTATGGGGTCTTTTGGAATAATGGTAAAAAATTAGTTTTTTATCTTTTTAATTTTTTTTAGTCAAAAAAGTTAGTTTTTTTATTTAAAACAATCCAATTTTTTACCAGAAATGTCATCAAAAAAGTCAAAATGTCAAAAAGTTAATTTTTTACTAACTTCTCAAAACACCACTATATTATTCTATCTAATAAAAAAAAAGTCAAATATCAAAATAAAATCTATTTTAAAGGGTTGTTTGGCATAGACTATATAATCCATCTTTTTATCTTTTTATCTTTTTTCCATCACATCACCTCTCTACGTTTCTGCACATCTTTTCATAAAAAGACAAAAAGTACACTTTTTTAGGACACCCCAAACCAACCCTAAACTTCGAAAATTTGAGGTATTCGACAATAAACTTTTTTTTAAAATATTTGTTTGATAAGTTTGAGGCAATACTCTCTTCGTCTAGGATCTGAGTTAGTTTTTCTACTTTTTAGTTTTTTTTGGTTATTTTAGCGTATGATTAAAAAATCTTATTTGGAATAGAATTTTTTTTTTTGTGAGAGAAAAAATAAAATGATTATAATTTAGATGTAACATTTTTATCTTATTGATTTTTTAATCTTTTTTTTTTGACTAAAATAATCAAAAAAAATCCATGTCAAACATCGTCTAAGTAACTAATAAGTCTTCGTTTAGCATTTGCTTTTTTAGTTGACTTTTTTGTGTTAAGACTTTTTTAGCTCGGTTTTTTTAGCCTCATTTGATTTGGCTTTTTTGATTTTTTTTTACGTTTGTGAGAGAAAAAATGTAATAATTATAATTTGAATGTGATATTTTATCTTATTGACTTATGTAGTTAATTTTATCTTTTTATATTTTTTTTAGCCAAAAATCAAATCCCAGAATTGCAATTCGGGCATCAAAAATCTGCCCAAGCCCGTCCAGATTACAAGATATAGTTGCCCAAGCCCTAAAAAAACTCGGGCTGGGCTCGGGTTGCTCGGGTTGAGCCCGCCCGAGTTGCACCCCTAGTTTGAGGCAATACTCTCTTCGTCTAGGATCTGAGTTAGTTTTTCTACTTTTTAGTTTTTTTGGTTATTTTACCCTATGGTTAAAAAATCTTATTTGGAATAGAATTTTTTTTTTTTTTGTGAGAGAAAAAATGAAATGATTATAGTTTAGATGTAACATTTTTATCTTATTGATTTTTTAATCTTTTTTTTTTTTGACTAAAATAATTAAAAAAAATCTATGCCAAACATCGTCTAAGTAACTAATAAGTTTTCGTTTAGCATTTGCTTTTTTAGTTGACTTTTTTGTGTTAAGACTTTTTTAGCTTGGTTTTTTTAACCTCATTTGATTTGGCTTTTTTGGTTTTTTTTTACGTTTGTGAGAGAAAAAATGTAATGATTATAATTTGAATGTGATATTTTATCTTATTGACTTATGTAATTAATTTTATCTTTTTATATTTTTTTTAGCCAAAAATCAAATCCCAAACAAAACTTAATAGTTAAGCCATCATTGACCCCATCGGCACTATAAAAAAAAATAATTTGCCAAACAAATTTAATTATAATTTTACTTGAGCCATCATAACATTAGTCATAAGAATTGAGAGGGGTGATTGATGTGTTTCTTTATTTGATAAATATCTTGTAAGCCTTACCTCGTAAGTGAATTTTAATAATTCCTTTTTATTCGTAGGCTTCGTTTGGGAATAGGTTTTTTAATAATTTTTTAATTTTTTGGCAAAAATATGATGTAAAAAAAATTAGTATGTGTGAGATGACTTTTTGAATTTTTACGAAAAGATGTGCAAAAAGTAAAAAAAAAGAAAATCTTTGACTTTTTTATATGAGTTGTTAGCTTTTTAATTTTTTTAATGACTTTTTGACTTTTTGACTAAAAAAAACACTTGCCAAACGTGGCCTTAGAAGTTACATATCCAATTATTTTTACTTTTTCAATAACATTTGAAAGATCCTTCGTTGTAGAAAAATATGAATGTTCATTGAAAAAATATACTAAAAAAATTATTTTTTTTCTAATTAAATTGATAATTCAATCACATTTTTTTGGTGAAGATTTAAATTTGTTTATTTCTCAATATTTTTTGGTTTATAAATTTACAAAAAGTGATGCTAATGACTGTCATTTAAGATAAAATAATGTCACAATAATTATAATTTTAATATATTTTTCGTAAAGTTTATCATTTATTATATTAGTTTGACGGTCATTTACATTTTGTATTTATAGAAAACACTATCACTTTAGTAAAAATTATAAAAATAAATTAAAAATTAATGAAAAAATTGATAAAAAGTCTATCAAAAAGGATATAGATACAAGATATTAGATATTAGATTCAAGGTAAAATCTTATTTGGTGATAAGGACGCACCATAAAAGGTCGTTAGAAAATTGGTTAGAAAAGTCGCTAGTGTTCGACGGCGACGGGTCTCTAACAGTAGCAAGTGGTGGTAGTAAGGTAGAGAAATGTGTAATATTCAACATATAGGTTGTGAAGTGAATGATATGTGTTACATTTCAATAGATAGTTAGTTTAGTATGTCGATCAAAAAAAAAAAGATAGTTAGTTTAGTAAATTTGAACAGATTAACAGATTGTCGTCCTTTTTTAGACAAATTGTGTCCTTTTAACCCAAAAAATTAGAGCTTGGGTATGGCAATCCCGATTTTCCCCGCCATTTATTTTGTTCCGGACTTGGGTTCCTTTATGGTTGTTGTTGTCTATATCTTGTTTTCGTTCTTTAAATCCTTTGTATCTGAGTTTTGGGACGTGTTGGGTGAGTTTGGTATAGGTTGGTTATGAGTTGGAACAAATGGTTGCTGTCCAGAATTTGGCATCTTCGCTCGAGCGAGGTTTCTTGCGCTCGAGCGAGGTTTCTTGCGCTCGAGCGAGACTTGGGTTTTTGCTTCTTCGCTCGAGCGAAGGTTCTTGCGCTCAAGCGAGCTTTCTTTGATGTGTCTCTTGGCTCGAGCGAGCACTCTTGTGCTCGAGCGTGCGTCTGGGTTGTAGACCTAAAGCTTTGAATTGTGCGCTCGAACGAGGCTTCTTGTGCTCGAGCTAGGTGTTTGTTGTGTCTGGTCGCTTGAGCGACCACTTCTTCGCTCGAGCGAGCTTCGCATATATCAGATCGCAACAGCAGTTCTCTCCTTCACTTTTTGATATCTTTTTATCTCCAAACCCTAATTTCGGCTGACTCTCTCTCTAAACTCTCTCTCTCTCTCTCTTCTGCTTGATAGCTAGAAGAGAAAGTTAGATAAAAGAAAAAGAAATAGGATTAAATTTAAAGCGAATTCAAATCATCCGTTTGGACTTGAGAATTGAACACTTAGGTGATTTACAAAACCTTAAATGAGGTGCCTAAGTTAAACCAATACCGTTAAGCTACAATTAGTCGGTAGATTCTCTTTGTTGGAGGCCAAGCAAGATTAGTTTGAGTTGAACATGGCAACTTAAGCCAATGAACCTATTCACCCAAAAAAATAAAAAAGCCAATGAAACTATTAGTTGCCTAAGGTAATTATTTCCTAGAACTAAGCAGAGAAGGTTGGAGAAGGATGATTAAGCTCAATATGTATATGAGGTCTTGAGAATGGGGTTTTGTGGGTTTGATAGGTGAAATTGGATCTTAGGATCAATGTTTGAGAAAAGGGAAAAATGCCCTAATTGAATTTAAACAATTAATTTGTATAATTAATTTGGTAATTGTGGGAAAATGAAATTGATTTGGAAATCATGAAATTGGATGGAATTAGGATTAATTGGTGTAGTTGGATTCATGAATCACTCACCTATGGAAAATGTGATAAATTATCTGTTTGATAAATTTATTTATCTGTTCAGAGATAACTGTTTGGGCTATCGGTGGGGGATAACCATGATTGTTGTAGATGCTACATGATGATTAGGTAAATTGAAACTAATCAATTGGACTATGTCATTGAATATGACGGTTGGATATAAACATTGAATATGTGGTTTATTTGGTCATTGTATATGACGACGTGTTAAATACATTGCATATGTATCTTTGTGAGGGAGGAGATAGGGGATGTACTCCATAGTGTGGGAGGAGATAGGAGATGGACTCCAATGATAATTAAGTTGGCCAAAGTGCCCAGGGTGAAAGTTCCAAAATCTTATTTATTTATGGGTGCCGGTTCTCTCGGACATAGATCCGTAAAATGGCAAGTTATGGAAGTGATGATTGATGTTTGCTATTGAAGTGTTGATGTATGAGTTGTAGTCTCATTTTAAATAGTTGGGATAATATTGAACTATGTCAATGAATTGATTTGATAAGTAAATGAGAATGGATCGAGATATGGATGTGAATGTTAAATGGTTATGGAGAGGATGTACGTAGTTTACTTATGTTAAACATTTATCGAATGCTAATGTTTTAGTTAATTTTCATATAATGTTTAGTGTATCTCTACTGGGCTTTGGCTCACCCTATTTAGGATCCCATTTTGAGGTACAGGTGACATGCCGCCTCCAAGGTCATAGCTTGGGAGGTCTTGGGGCTGGAGTCTCTGTTTTATAGTTTTATCTTATGTTTATCTGTTTTTCTTTCCAAGCCGAGGGCTTTAAATTGTAAAGGGCTTTTGACCTTCTTTCGTTGTTCTATTTAGAAATAACTGCTTTGGGCTATCGGTGGAGGATAGTCTTGATTGTTGTAGACACTGCATGATGATTAGGTAAATTGAAACCAATCAATTGAATTATGTTATTGAATATGACAATTAGAATAATACCTTGAATATGTGCATTAATTGATCATTGTATATGATGAAGTGTTTAAATACATTGCATATGTATATTTGTTTGGGAGGAGAAAGAGGATGTACTCCATTGTATGGGAAGAGATAGGGGATGTACTCCACTGTGTGGGAGGAGATAGGGGATGTGCTCCACTGTTTGGGAGGAGATAGGGGATGGACTACATTGATAATTAAGTTGGCCGGAGTGTCCAGGTTGAAAGTCCCGAAATCATATATACGTTTGAATAACGTTGATGATTGAAGTGTTGATAACATGAGTTGTAGTCTCATTTTGAATTGTCGATGAATTGAAGTGTTGTTATTCTTATGAGTTGTAGTCTCATTTTGAATTGTCGATGAATTGCAGTGTTGTTATTCTTATAAGTTGTAGTCTCATTTTGGGATGGTCGATGAATTGAAGTGTTGTCTCCATGAGTTATAGTCTCATTTGAATTACTTAGATAAATGAGCCATGTTAATAAAGTGAATTGGAAATAGAAATGAAACCGAGTTAAAAGATGAATATCAATGTTGATGGGTTATAGAAATGATGTTAATCAATGTACATGTGTCGAACATTTATCAGATACTAATGTTTTAGTTATTTCTCATATATGAGTTGTAGTCTCATTTTGAATTGTCGATGAATTGAAGTGTGGTTATTTCTATGAGTTGTAGTCTCATTTGAATTACTCGGATAAATGAGCCATGTTAATAAAGTGAATTGGAAATAGAAATGAAACCGAGTTGAAAGATGAATATCAATGTTGATGGGTTATAAAAATGATGTTAATCAATGTACATGTGTCGAACATTTATCAGATACTAATGTTTTAGTTATTTCTCATATTTGGTTTAGTATATCTTTACTAGGCTTTGACTCACCCTATTTGGGACACTATTTTCAGGTACATGTGACATGCCGCCTCCAAGGTCATTGCTTGGGAGGTTTCAAGGCTGAAGTTTCTGTTTTGTTGATTTACTTTTATGTCTTTATTTCCAAGCCGAGGGCTTAACTTGTAAAGGGCTTTTGACCCTCTTTTGTTGTAACCAAGTGTTAACTTGGAAAGTTGTACGCCCGTAGGGCATCTACTTTTGTTGTTAACATATAACATCTTTTGTAAGGAACACTTTGATGAATGTAATTAAAAGGTTTCTTTTATTAATTATGGATCTTGTGAAGGATTGGTTATGTATTATTTTGAGGGTGTTACATTGGGCTCATGGCCCAAAAGATTCAAAATTAAACTTATGGCCTTAGTGCTCAAAATTAATTAATAAATTGATAAATTACATTAATCTCCTTTGATTTGAAAAAAATACAAATAATCTCACAATTTTAGCATAAATACACCGTTTTCTCCTTTAATAAAGTTTATGGCAAATTACACTAATGATTCCTATAGTTTGGGATTGTGTCACTTTGGTTACTGATTTTTCAATTATGACACATTTAATACTAAATTTTGAATCTTTTTCCAAATAAGGACAATTAAAGATACCATTGCTCAATTTTAAGGATAAAGTCATCAATTTGATAAAATATAAACTAATTTGACAAAAATAAATGTCAATTTTTTTTTTAATTTTTATAAATTATTTCTACCCACCAAAGATAAAATTATGTAAAATTGATAAATCTTTTACACATTTATTTATTTATTTATTTTTATCAAATTAATTTTTATTATGTCTTTGGATGATGATCATGTAATGGGTGGTTATTTTTATTTTCATTAAATTAGTTTATTTTTTTTCAAAAGTCAAATATGGCAATAACTTTGATATCATTATTAAATCAATCCATTAAATCAAAAAATTTAAAACTAAAAGCATTTCATATATTAATACTAGCATAATTACCCATTCTATGCACGGGTATAGATAAATAATCAAAAACTAATTTTTTAAATTAAATAATAATCTAAAAGATTTATCTAGACTATTTAGTAAAAATAATTTAGAATTAATTAAATTTTATTCATTTCTATCACAGTTACATATAAGAGCGAAGAAACATATGTGAGAAGGTAGTAAAAATAAGAAGAAAATAGTAAGGGTCAATATTAAGGTGAGTTATATTATACCTTGAGACATTATAATATATTTTACGTATGTTTTGGCTTATCATATTTATTTTATACAAGTTATGTTTTATAAATTATTATGAATTATATTAATATTTCAATTACGTGAATTACTTTCTGAACTCTATTTGTTAAAATGAAACCCATGGATATGTTTGTTTAACTTTTAAAGAATATTTGACAATGACCTTATAAACAATTATGTTTTGTAAGTACCACCACGAGAGTCCCACGCCTTTGGGGACTTAAATAACCATTGGTCTCTGTTTTTTCACTTTGTGACCCTCTGTCTATCATGGATCCATTGACCCTCTGATTTCTGGTGTGGAGCAAAGTGTTGTACGGAACTAAGTGCTACACTGTTGTGGGAGCCACCTCTAGAGTTCGTACGAGCCACCTCTTGAATCTGGGCCTCTGTTCTGACTGTCACTCATGTGACCTCTGTTCTGTTCTATTCGGTACCGTAGTTATGGTTAATTATTTACATAATTTCAGTTTTGCTATTTAAATGACTATTTGTTTAGACTAAGTTATTTTAAATATTTTAGTTACATAACTATCGATCTTTATTTTGTGCCCCTTATACTCTTGACATAATATTTCTCACTCTGTTATGTGCTTATAGTTGTTTACCAATTTTCAGGAAACAATCACTATGTTTGGTTCCATTTTTCTAAAAACAATTTTCAGAAAATTCTACTTTCTTATTTTTCGTGTTTTTTTGTTTTTACTAAATTTTTTTAATATTTTAAGCAAATTTTTTACTTTTTAGACACACCTAACATAAATACACCTAAAAAGTAAAAAAATTGTAAAAAAAATCTTTTAAAAATTCACTAAATACCATAAATACAAAAAAATACAAGAATTCAGTACATTTTTTTTTATTTTTATGTATTTCTTAATTTTTTAAAATATTTTTTCACATTTTTTTTTACTTTTTAGATACATCTAAGTAAGGTACATCTAAAAAAGTAAAAAAAAATGTTTAAAATTTTAAAAATAATACTAAAAACAAAAAAATACGAAAACCAAAACCTCAATTTTCAAAAAACTTAATCCTGAAAACTCAAACCAAACACACTGGGTTCGTTTGGTTTGTATTTGTGAAAAAATTTTGGGAAATTTTCTCTACAAATAAGTTTTTAAAAGTAATCAAACCAAACAAATTTTCCGAAAAAAATTTCTCTAAACTTGTAAACCAAACAAGTTTTCCAAACAAATCTCTCTCTCACACACATCAAATCAATCACTTTTTCCAAAACTCTCTCTCAAAATAATTTTTCAAAACATCTTTTGAAAAAAACCAAACCAAACAACTTTTCGTACTTTTTATCTCTAAAACACATCTCTCAAACACAAACCAAACATACCCACTGAATGTAATTCAGGAATAGCTTTTGGAAAGTCTTAGACGTGATGTTGCGGAATAGACACACACAGCACTTTTATGATATTTTTATACGTAAATATCGGGTTTTTTGCTCAATAAATTGTGTTATAAAAATAAAAGCTCCGATGATTATTTTGGTACCCTCACTTGAATATTATTTTCGCTCGCATTTATTAATTTGTTTAAAAATTGGCCAGAAGTAACCTCAGTTACTGGCTATCACGATGCTTAACCCTTAGCTATGGGGAGCGGGTCGTGACAAATACAGTAATAATATATCAGATTATAAATAACATGTGATCACAATAATTTCTTATAGTTATACAAAAGTACTCAAAATGATATACAAAAAAATAATATATGATCCATATTCAATTTTTATAGAGTAAAATTCACACTTAATCTTAACCACACATTAGTTTTCTAAATCAATTCATCACCCAAACTATCTACTATTATTTTAAGTAATATTCATCTTTTCAAAACTCACATAATAAAAATTAATTTATAAAATAAATAAATAAACAAATGCGTAAAAGATTTATCAATTTTACATAATTTATCTTTCATGGGTAGAAATAATTTTTAAAAATTCAAAAATATTTGTTTTGACATTTATTTTTGTCAAATTAGTGTATTTTATAAATTATTTCTACCCACCAAAGATAAAATTATGTAAAATTGATAAATCTTTTACACATTTATTTATTTATTTATTTTTATCAAATTAATTTTTATTATGTCTTTGGATGATGATCATGTAATGGGTGGTTATTTTTATTTTCATTAAATTAGTTTATTTTTTTTCAAAAGTCAAATATGGCAATAACTTTGATATCATTATTAAATCAATCCATTAAATCAAAAAATTTAAAACTAAAAGCATTTCATATATTAATACTAGCATAATTACCCATTCTATGCACGGGTATAGATAAATAATCAAAAACTAATTTTTTAAATTAAATAATAATCTAAAAGATTTATCTAGACTATTTAGTAAAAATAATTTAGAATTAATTAAATTTTATTCATTTCTATCACAGTTACATATAAGAGCGAAGAAACATATGTGATAAGGTAGTAAAAATAAGAAGAAAATAGTAAGGGTCAATATTAAGGTGAGTTATATTATACCTTGAGACATTATAATATATTTTACGTATGTTTTGGCTTATCATATTTATTTTATACAAGTTATGTTTTATAAATTATTATGAATTATATTAATATTTCAATTACGTGGATTACTTTCTGAACTCTATTTGTTAAAATGAAACCCATGGATATGTTTGTTTAACTTTTAAAGAATATTTGACAATGACCTTATAAACAATTATGTTTTGTAAGTACCACCACGGGAGTCCCACGCCTTGGGGGACTTAAATAACCATTGGTCTCTGTTTTTTCACTTTGTGACCCTCTGTCTGTCATGGATCCATTGACCCTATGATTTCTGGTGTGGAGCAAAGTGTTGTACGGAACTAAGTGCTACACTGTTGTGGGAGCCACCTCTAGAGATCGTACGAGCCACCTCTTGAATCCGGGCCTCTGTTCTGACTGTCACTCATGTGACCCATGTTCTGTTCTATTCGGTACCGTAGTTATGGTTAATTATTTACATAATTTTAGTTTTTCTATTTAAATGACTATTTGTTTAGACTAAGTTATTTTAAATATTTTAGTTACATAACTATCGATCTTTATTTTGTGCCCCTTATACTCTTGACATAATATTTCTCACTCTGTCATGTACTTATAGTTGTTTACCAATTTTCAGGAAACAATCACTATGTTTGGTTCCATTTTTCTAAAAACAATTTTCAAAAAATTCTACTTTCTTATTTTTCGTATTTTTTTGTTTTTACTGAATTTTTTTAATATTTTAAGCAAATTTTTACTTTTTAGACACACCTAACATAAATACACCTAAAAAGTAAAAAAATTGTAAAAAAAATCTTTTAAAAATTCACTAAATACCATAAATACAAAAAAATACAATAATTCAGTACATTTTTTTTATTTTTATGTATTTCTTAATTTTTTAAAATATTTTTTCACATTTTTTTTTCCTTTTTAGATACATCTAAGTAAGGTACATCTAAAAAAGTAAAAAAAAAATGTTTAAAATTTTAAAAATAATACTAAAAACAAAAAAATACGAAAACCAAAAAACTCAATTTTCAAAAAACTTAATCCTGAAAACTCAAACCAAACACACTAAATGTAATTCAGGAATAACTTTTGGAAAGTCTTAGACGTGATGTTGCGGAATAGACACACAGAGCACTTTTATGATATTTTTATACGTAAATATCGGGTTTTTTGCTCAATAAATTGTGTTATAAAAATAAAAGCTCCGATGATTATTTTGGTACCCTCACTTGAATATTATTTTCGCTCGCATTTATTAATTTGTTTAAGAATTGGCCAGAAGTAACCTCAGTTATTGGCTATCACGATGCTTAACCCTTAGGTATGGGGAGCGGATCGTGACAAATACAGTAATAATATATCAGATTATAAATAACATGTGATCACAATAATTTCTTATAGTTATACAAAAGTACTCAAAATGATATACAAAAAAATAATATATGATCCATATTCAATTTTTATAGAGTAAAATTCACACTTAATCTTAACCACACATTAGTTTTCTAAATCAATTCATCACCCAAACTATCTACTATTGTTTTAAGTAATATTCATCTTTTCAAAACTCACATAATAAAAATTAATTTGTAAAATAAATAAATAAACAAATGCGTAAAAGATTTATCAATTTTACATAATTTATCTTTGATGGGTAGAAATAATTTTTAAAAATTCAAAAATATTTGTTTTGACATTTATTTTTGTCAAATTAGTGTATAAGAGGGGGATTCCTTAATTTCACTTTGGACTGAACTCCACTTTGGACCGAACTTGTTTGGGCCGGGCTGAGTGGGCCAAGCTTGTTGGGCCGAGCTAAGTCCATGTGATCAGCGAGCACCGTGGGTTGAGGATCCCAATCTAGTTGAGCCGGAGCGACTTTAGTCCACTAGCCCAGTGGAATAGCGCACTTCAGTGAGTTAGAAAGGACTTCCGAGTTTGGGCCGATCGGGCAGGAAAACTGTTGGATTTAAGGAGCTCGATGGGAGTACTACGCAGTGGGAAGTAATCAAGGAAACCGGTCAAGAGGAACGGTTGCTCGGTAGGTCATAGTGCGGCACTGATAGTAGCCCGGTCGGAAGTGCTGCGCAGTTGCACGATATCGTGGAAAGGAGGTTCCACAGTTCGTGTGTTAATTCGGTGGGGCGGTTTTTGTTAGGTGATGTTTAGCTGTTTTAGCACTGACACGTGGGGAAATGTGAGAGGGGAGCAGGTCCACACGCCCTGAGAGGAATGGGCGCAAAAACGCGCGCAGAAATCATATAAACAAAATCGCATCACCATACAGAAAGATGGTGAATAACTGAACATTGTAACCTTTCTCTCTTCTCTCTCTAAAGGTGTGCTGATTTGATCGTCGGAGGGGTTTTCCGACAACACACCGCCGGGTAGCTCACCGTCGTTGTGTTCGTAGGTTAATTAGAACGACGCAAAGCTTGGACGCGAGGAGTACAGACGGTATCGGATATTTGCTTCCCGCACAATTGGCGCTATCTGTGGGAAAAAAAGAATAGACGCAACCTTGCCCTCCAAGCTCATCGAATCATCTCTCATGGCGAACAATGACGAAGTACCATTCCCTTCCATCGATGGTATTACCCCAGAGTTAGTCCAACGGAGAGACGGACTTCCCGCCATTTCAAACATAGCGGGCCTGGAAACCTCTCCAGGAGGACTCCCCAGAGATGCGCGAGATAAGCGCTCCAGGAGCACTGATCACTCGCGGAGTCCATACGGGCACCGGTGGCGGAGAGAGTCGTACGCTCAACGCCTAGAGCACAAGTTGAGGGACCAAGACACCATCATCCGGAGAATGGCGGCAGAGATGGAAGCTCTCAAGCGGCAAGTCAAAGGGAAGGGTGTTGCTGAAGTGGGTGACCACAGTAAGCGCATCCAATCCTGCCGCTCAGGCAGCCAGAATCAGTGACACACGCCCTCTCTCTCCATCACTAGAAGCTATGGGGTTAGAAACTCTAACCCGCCAGCGGAGAAGTCATGCACGCAAGACAACAGTTACCGTCTTTCACACCCGCCGACGACTTCGAGATATTCCTACTCCGCTCGATCGGAGGACTTGAGGGACGTCTTGGAAAAATGAGCGCGCCAACGAGAGGCTAAGAGGGTGCCGGCGCTCCAGCATTTATCTTACGGGGGTCGCGCTAGTGAAGAGGTCGCAATGCCACCACCTCGATCGGTTGTACCTGTCTCTTTGGACAAAGATTTGGCAAGATTGAGCACCACCCCTTTCTTCCTTGAGATAGAGACCACACCGCTTCCAGCAAGCTTTCATCAGCCCAAGTTTACGCTCTATGATGGAAAAACTGATCCGTACATGCACGTAAGCCATTTCCGGCAGGTTATGGCTGGATACAGGCGTAACGATGCTCTCATGTGCCTTATTTTCCCGTCGAGTTTGGGCGAGATGGGCTTCAAGTGGTTTGAGAGGCTTCCGGAGGAAAGCATCGAAAGGTGGTAGCAGTTGGCAGAATCATTTGTCAATCGATTCAAGACCAACACTAAAACGCCAAAGGAAGTTGACCACCTCCTGAGCGTTAAGATGGAGTTAGGCGATTCTCTCAAAGCATACAACGCCAAATATTGGGAAACCTTCAACGAGATCCTTGATTGCCCAACCAACCTGGCAATCACCCAATATAAGCGCGGTCTCCCGGTTGGACATAGACTAAGGGACTCGCTCACAATGAACCAACCAACTTCTATGGAGCTGTTGATGCAGCGCATCAACGAGCACATCCGAGTAGAGGACGATGCAACTGCGTCCACCGCGAAGACAAATCCGGTGGCAACGGACAAAAAAGTGGCTGGAAAAGTCCATGCGGTCGGACAGGAGACAAACTGCCCAAATGACCGCACAAGGGAATCAGACCGTGGTCCGGATCGTAGAAACCGGGGTAAAGGTCGCCGCAATAACCGAGCAGATTATCCTCCTGATGACACAGCAGATGCAAATAGAAAGTTAAACGCTCAGATGGGCATCACCACAATTTTTAAGATTCCAATCTACCGCATACTTGGTGAAATCTGGGACGAGGTTTACGTCCGGTTTCCCGCTAAATTAGGCGATGCGTGTAACGCCCTCAAAATTAGACATAAAACAACCATTCACATCACCCATAAACATAAGAGAAATAATATATATTCATTCGTCAGAGTCTTCTTTACAACAGTTATCACATACATTACATTTTCAATGATTTTCATCATGAAACTATAGCATGTAATTCCAACTTCTAATAACAAAAGAAATGCCCTATGTGCTTACATATTTCCAAGCTATCGCTTAGGTACAACAAAAAAAGAGTTCTAACTCTATTACAAATAAAGCCCTCGGCTTGAGTTTACATTTTATCACCAAAAATAAATCAACAAAAAAGAGTCTTCAACTCCCAAGCTTTCCAAGCTAAAACCTTGGAGGTGACATGTCACCTGTTCCTAAAAAATGGTGTCCCAAGTAGGGTGAGCCAAAACCCAGTAGAGATATGCTAAACCAAATATGAGAAATAACTAAAGCATTAGCATCTGATAAATGTTCAACACATGTACATCGATTTACACCATTTCTATAATCCATCAACATTGATATTCATCTTTCAACCCGGTTTCATTTTCAATTCACTTTATTGACATGGTTCGTTTATCCAAGTAATTCAAATGAGACTACAACTTATAAAACAAAACTTCAATTCATCAACAATTCAAAATGAGACTACAACTCATATTATCAACACTTCAATCATCAACATCATTAAGATGTATGTGAGGTTTCGGGACTTTCACCCTGGACACTTCGGCCAACTTAATTATCAATGGAGTTCATCCCCTATCTCCTCCCAAACAGCGGAGTACATCTCCTATCTCCTCCCAAACAAAGATACATATGCAATGTATTTAAACACTTTGTCATATACAATGATCAATTAATGTACATATTCAATGTGTTATTCCAACTGTTATTTTCAATGACATATTCTAATTGATTAGTTTCAGTTTACCTAATCATCATGCAATTCTACAATAATCATGGCTATCCTCTACCAATAGCCCAAAACAGTTATTTCTAAACAGATAAATAAATTTATCAAACAGATAAATTATTATATTTTCCATCGGTGAGTGATTTATCAATCCAACTACACCATTCAATCTCATGTTTTCCCAATTCCATAATTTCCAAACCAATTTCATATTCCCCAATGTTTCATAATTTACACAAATAATTTATAAAGCTCAAATTAGGGCATTATCCTCCATTTCTCAAAACTTGCAATCAAGGCCAAATTTCTTTCATTGTACATAATTATTTCCATCATCACGACCTCATATACACAATGGAACCCAATCATGGAAAGCCCCTCTTTCAAAATTTCAAATTTCAAACCCTAACTTCCCAAAATTTCCAAATCTCACCATTTATACAAAATGACTAATATTTATGTTAAAACTCATAAGAAAGAGTAGTTTATCCCTACCTAAATTGGAGAGACTCAAAGGAGATGAAGAGAAAATTTGAAAGTGCTCCAAATCTACACTTTTTCGGATCAAAAGATAGCCCACGAGATACTCTAGCTTTTTAACAAAGGGAATAAGGTAGAAACCCTCTAGATCAAGTGTATTTGTAGAGAGAAAGAGTGTGTAGAGAGAGAGTGTGTCGGATCTAGGGTTTGGAGTGGAAAAGAGGTTCAAAATGGTATAGAAACACGCTACTGCGAACTGATATATTCAAGGCTCGTTCGAGCGAAGAAGTGGTCACTCGAGCGACCAGACACAACAAACACCTTGCTCGAGCGCAAGAAGCCTCGCTCGAGCGCACAATTCAAAGCTTTAAGTTTGCAACCCAGACGCACGCTCGAGCGCAAGAGTCCTCGCTCGAGCAAAGGAACACAAAACATAGAGCTCGCTCGCTTGAGCGACAAAAGCCTCGCTCGACCAAAGAATACCAACCTTCAGGTTTTTTAGAGATGCAGACGCACGCTCGAGCGCAAGAGTGCTCGCTCAGGCGAAGAGACACACCATACAAAGCTCGCTCGAGTGCAAGAACCCTCGCTCAAGCGAAGAAGCTAAAACCTAAGGCTCGCTCGAGCGACAAAAGCCTCACTCAAGCGAAGGAACCAAAATCTGGACAGTAACCATTTATTCCAACACCCAACCAACCTGTTCCAATCTTACCCAACACATCCCAAAACTCAAATACAAGGAATTAAAAGATGGAAACAAGATATAGACAACAACAACCAACCACGGAACCTAAGTCCAGAACACATTATATGGCGGGAAAATTGGGATCGCTATAATGCACAAAAGGGCTTCAATCCGCAGTACCGCTGCACATTTCATGGGGAGCGAGGGCACCGGACGGAGGACTATTTGCCCTTGAAGCAACACTTGGAGGAGTTAGTCGTCGCCGGTCACTTGGACCGTTACATCGACGGGGGCGTCAGGGCCACACACCATGCACCGGTAGAACCGGGTGGTTTGGACGACCTAGAAGCACCCCCCCAAGAAGTGATCAATGTGATCCACGTTATAGTAGAACCAACGCGGCTATGCGAGCTCCGGGGAATGATCAAAAAAGTGGAACATATATGAGAAGTTTTGTCAGTCCAACCCGCGATCAAAAGAGGCAAGACCGAGGAGAAAAATGTGCTTAGCTTCTCGAACAAGGATCTTGAGCACATTCAAACACCGCACAATGACGCTCTGGTGGTCACCCTTCACGTGAAGGATTTTGATATTAAGCGCATTTTGATCGACCAAGGCAGCTTGGTAGAGATCATGTATTACGACGCCTTCAAGCAGCTCAAACTCAGAGATACAGACTTGGCTCCGACAACTTCGCCACTGGTTTGTTTTAACTCATAACCAAAGCGGCCAGTGAAAAAGATAATCCTACCGGTCAAAGCCGGATCTGTGGTCAAGTAGGTGGAGTTCTAGGTGTTGAGGTGCCGTCCACATACAATCTGATCCTAAGAAGGGGATTGCTTCACGCCATGCAGGCGGTGGCATCGACCTACCACTAGGTTATGAGGTTCCCCTCGGTTACAAGGGAAGTTGAGGAGATTTGGGGCGATCAAGTCATAGCTAAGCAGTGTTTTGTGGTAGTGAATGGGAGCTGAATAGCCAAAGGCTTCGTGCAAATGATCGAAGGCTCGGAAGATCAAAGTGTCATGGATGATGTGGGAACTAGGGCCAAGGAAAAGGCTGTAGAGGACTTGGTGGAGGTGTGGATCGGCACAGAGAATCCTGACAAGTTCTTTTTGCTGGGATCGAGCATGACCGCCCACGAACAGATCGAGATGGTGGAGTTCTTGGTGGCGAATATTGAAGTATTTGCATGGACGCCATACGACATGCCTGGCATCGATCCAAGCTTTATCTGCCACTAACTCAATGTCTTCCCAGACGCATGTCCTGGCATTCAAAGAATGAGGAGATCAACCCTTCATCACGCCGAGGTAGTTGTAAAGGAAGTCAAGAACCTACTAGAAGCTAGGGCAATCCAGGAAGTGCACTACCCTCGGTGGGTTTCAAACACAGTCGTGGTACCCAAGAAGAATGAAAAATGGCAAGTTTGCGTTGATTACAAGACGGTCAACCGAGCTTGCCCTAAAGACAGCTTTTTTTTGCCCAGAATCGACCAGCTGGTGGATCTTACCGCCAAACATAACCGGCTCAGTTTCTTAGATACTTATCGCGATTATCACCAGATCACCATGCATGAACCTGACCGCGAGATAACCTCTTTCACGACACCGAGGGGACTGTTTTGCTATAGAGTCATGCCTTTTCATTTGAAAAATGCCAGGGCGACTTTCCAGAGGATGGTGACCAAGATGTTCGCCCCTCTACTCGGCCGCATAATGGAGGCTTACATCAACGACATGGTGGTCAAAAGCAAACATCAGGCCGACTACTTGTCCGACCTAGCCGAGATATTCGCCATCCTTAAATAACACAAGCTTCGCCTGAATGCGTCAAAGTGTGCCTTCTGCGTGGGGTCAGGAAAATTCCTGGGCTTCCTAGTTACCAACAAAGGCATCGAAGCGGACCCCTCACAAATCAGAGTCATACAAGAATTGAAACAGCCTAACTCGGCAAAGGACGTGCAACATCTGGCCAACTTTGTTGCTAAATTCTCGTTTGGAACTCACCTGGTGTGCCCGATAGATCTTACCGCTGCAGCCGGGGTGAAGGAGGTGAGCGCGACAGAAATTACACAACAGCGTGATGTTGGCGACGTGGAACTTACGCGCCGGTCCCAAAATCCATCAGTCGGAGGTGTACTTCAGCCTGGCAATGCGACATTGGATTCAGGAATAACAGGTCAACCCGTTGGATCTGGCGCCGCATCGCTGAGGAGGGATGAAGACACGCCTATTGTAATCGTCAGTGACGGACTTGTAGCAGAAATAGCCGAGCAGCCGAGCGACCGTGATCACCTCTATCTTCAAGCATCGCAGGATCCCTCAGAATGCTGGAAACTTTTCGTTGGCGAAATGTGAAAACTTTTTGTAGATAGAGCCTCAAATCGGCATGGCGCCGGGCTGGGCATAGTTTTGATCTTGCCAAACGGTCTAACCATTGAACACTCTATCACACTCGGATTCCCAGCATCAAACAACGAGGCTGAGTACGAGGCACTGCTGGCCGGATTTAAAAGCGGGCTCCAATTGCACACATCCGAGCTAATGGTCTACAATGACTCCCAACTCGTTGTAAACCAAGTGTCTGGAGAGTATGGAGCCAAAGATGATAGAATGGCCAAATACCAAGCTCTGGTGAGGGAACACATCAAGAAATTCCAAGCAATAAGGGTCCAAAAAATTAGTCGTAAAGATAATGGCTGAGCAGATGAGTTGGCCAGCCTAGCTTCCATGTTCAACAGACCAACTCCCAGCCCTCTCCTGATTGAGTTCCTCCCAAGACCCAGCATCGAAGACTCGCAGCAAACGGAAGTATTTTGTACCGAGCTTGGTCCCTCTTGGATGGACCGTATCATCATTTTTCTTAAGGAACGGACCCTGCCGGCCGACAAAAAAGAAACACATAAAGTCCGGGTGAAGTCATAGCGGTTTTGGCTCTCTCCATCTGGCGCTTTATATAAGAAGTCCTTCACCGGTCCATACCTCAAGTGTGTTCATCCAAATAGCATGGAGGCTTTCCTTCACGAGATCCACGAAGGCATATGCGGAAGGCACATAGGGGAGAGATCTTTAGCCTACCGCGCTATTTCTCAAGGATACTGGTGGCCGTTGTCACGACCCAAACTTGCCCCTATGGGTTTAGCACCGTAACCGGCCAATAATCTGAGATTACCGAAGGCCTGCTTAACAGTCAAACAGAAATATAGAGTACAGGGGCTGGCAGAAGCCAAAATAGTAATTAAAAGATGTCCAATGAGCTGTGACAGTCTATATGCAAAAAGACCTTTCAATACACATGTACAATCAGTACCAAAACAGTATGTACAATATATACAATCATTCAGTACAGGGACTTAATCCCTAATAGAACAGTACAGTACAACATCATTCAGTCTATACAGAACATAAACAAAGAGGGGGAAAACTAAAG
Organism: Camellia sinensis; assembly: GCF_004153795.1. Taxonomy (NCBI): domain Eukaryota; kingdom Viridiplantae; phylum Streptophyta; class Magnoliopsida; order Ericales; family Theaceae; genus Camellia; species Camellia sinensis. The sequence goes on along the minus strand of NW_021029150.1, from coordinate 482,653 downwards.
CACCCCAAGCAGCCTCAAATTGAATAGTTCTGGAACCTCAAAGTGAGGCACAAAGGTTGGCTTGACAAAACAGGATTTAAGCTTGACGCCCCTAGCAACGGTCCAGTGCCTGAACACCTACATATATATATGAGCAGTGAGCTAAAGCCCAGTGAATAACATATGCGTAAAGAGGTTAAGAATGAATGTCCTTTTAGTATTGAAAGCAGTCGTTTAAACAGTATATCAGTCATTCAGTTTGTGGCTCATAATTCATGCCATAACAGTCATTCAGAAACTATAATAGTCAGATGTGGTACATCTAATAGCAAAGCAGTACAGTAGGTCTTAACAGACCGAGCAGTCAATGATGTCCATCAGTAATGGTTCCAAACATGGGAACCGACAGAGATCTCTATAACAGTAGCAGTAACAGTATATTGCTATGAATGCCACGAATGCAGTTCACAAATAGGACAAACATTCATTCAGTAAACAGTGTCATTTCATAAAGCAGTACAGTCATTTGTTCAGAAAATAATCTCAATTGAACATATCTTTACAACATTGTTACTCACAGAGTTCTGGGCTACAGATAAGCTAGTACGCGTCCTCGGATGCCAACCCTACACAGTTACAGAGTGAACACACACTAAGCTACATAGTTGGGAAAAAATAACTTAATCCCTATCTTGACTCGGTGTGGTTCTACATCAATATCCTCATTAAGATGCCTTAAACTACGCCTAAGAATACCTAGAATGGAATGAGGACGCAAAGATGTACTTTAAAAACATTTTCAAAATTTTCAGAAAACAGAAGTCCCGCTCGAGCATGGGTTTCCCCGCTCGAGCGGACATGCAAACAAAAGTCTCCGCTCGAGCGGACTGCAAAAGTATTGGATGTGTGAAAATCACGCTCGATGGGCGCTCGACACCCGTTCGAGCGTGTGGCACAAGTCCTCGATCGAGCGTGAAAAACCCCGCTCGAGAAAACTGTAAACACAACAAAAGTGCTGGATACACGAATTTCCCGCTCGAGCGCCACTTACCTTGCTCGAGCGGGAGTCCAAAATCTAGAATTTTCAGATTTGGACCTCAAGCTCAAAATCAAGTTTCAATATACCAAATTCGATTCTTTTGGGCTAATTTTCTGGAAAACACTTTAAAACTCATAATATAATATGATTCAAAGCTCAATTTGTAAAATCAAAGCCCGAAGGTGAGTCAATTAAACCCAATTTCAAACAAAAGTTTATGAACGAAATAAGAACTTTACATGCATGTGTTCAATAAATTCAAGGCTTCAAATACATGCTCAAATGAGCTCATTACCTCAAAAATAAGATGAATTCATGAACTATTCTTAAGATATGGACATGCATGTGAGGAATTTATGAACTACAACCTCAAAACCTCACAATATGTACATGCATGCATGAATTACAACTTAATTCAACAATCTTAACCAATTCTAGACTTTGAATCACTAATGTCACCATGGACCATGCTAGAACAACTCAAATACACAAATGAGAGGATGAATCTCCTACCTCAAGTCTTGAATGCAAGATAAAGGAGCTCAATTAAGCAAATTACTCTTCAATTCCTATAATTTCCAAGCAAAACCTTCAAGTTGAACCCAATTTCTCCCACTCTCTCACTCAAGTCGGTTTTGGTCTCTCACAAATGAACAAGGATGATGTATAGCATAGATAGTCAAGACTAAACAATTGTCTAGCAAAGCCCACTAATGGCAAAATGGCAATTAAGTCCAACTCTTGTAATTTAGTTTTATTAAATCTAATTTAATCATACCAAATTACATTTCAATTAAATATGCCATAAAATCACATAAATCTTAATTAGCACAAAACATCAATCAATTTTATATTCGGCCGCCGATAAGGCCTTCAATTTGCAGTTTAAAGCATAAAACATGAACAGATAATTTAACAGTCAACAGATAGAATTGCATTCAAACTAGCACAATCAATCAATCAGTTTAGTAATTCAGTCAATCAGTCAGTTAACATGCTTAATCATGGATTAGCACTAATCAGTGGTGAGGGTTATCACAGTCTCCCTTCCTTATAAAGAGTTTGGTCCTCCAAACTCGAATTACCTTCATTTTGGAAGAAAACAGGGTTCAGTGGGAACAGTTCAGGATATCTCTTGACCATATCATCTTCCCTATCCCAAGTGGCATACACGCCACCATGGTTCTGCCAGTCAACTTTCACTAACGGAATCTCTTTATTTCTCAACTTCTTGATTCGTCTATTCACAATCTGAATAGGCCGTTCTTCATAAATGTAGTCATCACTTAGTACTACACGAGTAGGCTCAATCACATGGAAGGGATCCCGAAGGTAATCCCTCAACATTGAAATATGGAACACGTTATGCATATGCTCCATTTCAGGAGGAAGCGCTACTTGATACGCCACCGAATTGATTTTCTCAATGATCTCATACGGTCTAACATATCTCTGAGCTAACTTGCCTTTAACCCCAAAACGGGTCTGCCTTTTCATCGGTGTCACTTTCACAAAAACATGATCACCTACTTCGTACTCTCTGTCTCGCCTTCGGACATCCGCATAACTTTTCTGTCAGCTCTGTGCGGTTTTCAGTCTCTGTTGAATTAATTTCACTTTTTCGGTGGTTTCCTGTACAATCTCGAGCCCAAGGAAAGGCCCATCTCCAACTTCTGCCCAGCAAATTGGAGATCAACATTTCCTGCCATATAAAGCCTCGAAAGGCGCCATACCAATACTTGAATGGAAGCTGTTGTTATAGGCAAATTTAGCTAAGGGTAAATGACTTTCCTAATTTCCCTGGAAATCAAGAACACACATCCGCAGTAAATCCTCGAGAGTTTGGATGGTTCTCTTTGACTGACCATCTGTCTGAGGATGGTAGGCACTACTCAGTTTTAATTCAGTACCCAATGCAGTTTGCAGGCTTTGCCAAAATCTCAATGTAAACTTCGAGTCCCTATCAGAAACAATGGACACAGGCACTCCAAGCAATCTAACAATCTCATCAATATAGATTACAGCCAATTTTTCCACATTATAAATTGTTTTGACAGGTAAGAAATGAGCAGATTTAGTCAATCTATCAACAATAACCCAAATTGAATCCATACCTTTACTGGAGCGAGGTAACCCAACAATAAAATCCATAGTGATATGTTCTCATTTCCACTCCGGTATCGGTAAGGGTTACAGTAAACCTGCGGGTTGTTGATGTTCGGCTTTAACTTGTTGGCAATGAAGACATTTTGACACAAAATCAGCAATTTCTTTCTTCATTCCTGGCCACCAGAAATTCAATTTCAAGTCTTGATACATTTTTGTATTTCCTGGATGGATAGACAATTTTGAATTGTGGCCCTATTGCAGAATTCTTCTTTTCAGTTCAGGATCACTCGGTACACACAATCGTCCCTGAAATTTCAACACATTATTCTCAAATTTGAAATCTAACCTCGGTTTAGATTCCCGTTCTTCGATGATCTTCTTCAAGAAGTCATCTTGTTGCTGTTTCTCTTTAATCTCTTCAATCAGTGCCGGTTGAGCAGAAATAGCAGCTAAGGTTCCACCTTGTTCACGCAAAACAATCTCAATTTCAAGTCTCTCAAGGTCACATAGCAATTCTTTCTTCCCGGTGAGTAAACAGGCTAAATTTCCAATCGATTTCCGACTCAGTGCATCAGCAACGGTGTTAGCTTTTCCTGGATGGTACAAAATTTGCAGGTCATAGTCTTTTATAAGTTCTAACCATCTCCGCTGCCTCATGTTCAGTTCTTTCTGTGTGAAGAAGTACTTTAAATTCTTGTGATCGGTATACACTTCACATGTCGCCCCATAAAGATAGTGACGCCAGATTTTCAATGCAAACACCACTGCGGCAAGTTCTAAGTCATGGGTCGGGTAGTTCTTCTCATGTGGTCTCAGTTGTCGGGAAGCATACGCAATCACTTTCCCATTCTGCATTAAAACACACCCCAAACCCTTATGAGAAGCATCACTAAATACAGTATAACCATCCGTACCTGAGGGTAAGGTGAGAATCGGTGCAGTCACTAGTCGAGTCTTCAACTCTTGAAAAGCTGATTCCCTCTGATCGGTCCAGTCAAATGATATCCCCTTCTGAGTCAACTGTGTCAGTGGTAGGGCAATTTTGGAGAAGTCTTTCACAAACCTTCTGTAATACCCGGCTAAGCCTAGAAAACTCCGGACTTCGGTGACAATTGTCAGTCTAGGCCAGTTCACTACTGCTTCAATTTTCTGTGGATCAACTGAAATTCCATCTTTACTGATTACATGCCCCAAAAACATAACATTGTCAAGCCAAAATTCACATTTAGTCAGTTTAGCATACAGTTTCTGTTCTCTTAGGGTCTGTAGGGCAATTCTCAAATGATGTTCATGTTCTTCCATGCCTTTGGAATAAATTAAAATGTCATCTACGGATACAACAATAACGTCATCGAGGAACGGTTTAAAAATTCAGTTTATAAGGTCCATAAATGCAGCAGGTGCATTGGTAACTCCGAAAGGCATGACTAGAATTCATAATGTCCATACCTCGTTCGAAATGCAGTCTTTTCAATGTCCCATGTCTTGACTTTCAACTGGTGGTATCCAGATCTAAGGTCAATTTTGGAGAACACTTGGGCACCCTGTAACTGGTCAAATAAATCATCAATGCGAGGCAATGGATATTTATTTTTCACTGTTACCTTGTTCAGTTCCCTTCAATTCAGTTGGTGCCATTCTGTAAGGAGCTTTAGATACTGGCTGTGTACCGGAATCACATCAATGGTGAACTCAATCTCCCTATCAATCAAATCCCCTGGCAAATCATCTAGGAAAACATCTAGGAATTCTCCGACTATAGGAATACTGTTCACATTAGTTTTATCATCAGTAGGTACAGTCAATACAGAACATAGACACCCTTTACACCCATTCCTAATCAGTTTGAAATCTTTCATGGATGAAATCAGATACGGGAGAGGTACTACTCCAACTCTGTTAAACACAAATTCAGACAGTCCGGGTGGACGGAAAACAACTTGTTTTGTTACACAGTCTATGGTAGCATGATATTTTGTTAACCAGTCCATTCGCAATATCACATCAAAGTGATCAATATTCAATGGCAGTAAATCAATATACAAATGCGCATCTTCAACAATAATTTCACATGCAGGGTACATATAAGCACAAGTCATGGATCCTCCAACAGGTGAAGATACAGCTAACAGATAGTTCATGGGTTCCAATGGTCTATTCAATTTTTGCGAAAAAGCATGCGATACATATGAATGTGTAGACCCCGAATCAATCAAAACATATGCATTTTGAGTACAAATTGAGAGTAGACCTGACACGACGGTCTCGGTATTTTATACGTCTCCCGGTACGAGTGTGAACACTCGGCCTTGCCTCATAGGCTCTTTTCCAGTAGCTTTGGGGTTGGGTTTCGGTGGAGCAATTGATGCTGCAGCGCTTGGTGCAGCTTTACTATTGCCCTAAGGAGTATAAGGGAAATCTTTGACCATGTGGCCCACCTTGCCACACCTGTAACAAGCACCTTAAAGTTTATAACAAACCCCTTTGTGTTTCTTACCACATTCAGAACAGGGAGGTATGGAACCACTTCCCTGACTGGAACTGGTTGTTGACCTCGTATTCTGCTTCTTATTCGATGAATTGTTTCTGCCTTTCTTGAATTTAAAACCCCGCCTCTTACCACGCCATTCAGACGTTGGTGTTTTAGTCTGTTTTAGTGCCTTGATGTTCGACTCAGCCATGATTGCTCGGTCAAGAACATCCACATACTTCAACAGTTTCAAAACATTAATTCTGTCAAGAATTTCTACATTAAGGCCGCCTTCAAACTTCCTGGCCTTCTTGTAGTCAGTGTCCACCATGTGTGGTGCATATCGGGCAAGTTCAGTAAACTTTGTCTCATACTCAGCCACGGACATGGTACCTTGTTTCAGTTGTTCAAATTCAGTCACCTTTCTGTCCCTGACACACTGTGGGAAGTATTTCTCAAAGAAGGCTCCCTTAAACTGGGCCCAAGTCATAACGGTGTCGGTGTCACGGACTAGCATCCACCACTTTCTGGCCTCTTCTTGTAAGGTGAAGGTAGCCAGTAGCACTTTGTGTGCTTCAGAACATGGAAAAACTTCAAATAACTTTTTTGTTTCGAGCACCCACGCTTCGGCCTTTAAGGGTTCAAGGTCTCCCTGAAAGGATGGCGGTTTCATCTTACTGAACTTTTGTGTAAGAGCAATGATGTCATCATTAACATTCTGTTCCGGCCGTACTGGAGGAGGTGGGGGCTGTTAGTTCTGTTGTTGCAGCCTTAAGGCCTCAGTCAACATTTCTATTGTTCTCTCTAGCCTTGCCATTCTGGCCTCAGATGATTCAGATTCATCAGTAGTTCTTGCGTTATCCATTTCACTATAGACAATTATGGCAATTATAAACATAGGCAGTTCCATACTTAAACACATTAGCACATTAGCACAGATATTCTTGTCTTGGCCACACACACTTATCAATGTTCATGTAATGCCCTATTCACTTTTCTAGGACATCCTATAACTCATTTGGACACGTGTGTGCGGTATAACTCATGGTTTAGTATCGCTCTGATACCACTCTGTCACGACCCAAACCCGTCCCTATAAGTTTAGCACCGTAACCGGCCAGTAATCCGAGATTACCGAAGGCCTACTAAACAGTCAAACAGAAATACAGAGTACAGGGGCTAGCGGAAACCAAAATAGTAATTAAAAGATGTCCAATGAGCTGTGACAGTTTGTATGCAAAAAGACCTTTCAATACACATGTACAATAAGTACCAAAACAGTATGTACAATATATACAATCATTCAGGACAGGGACTTAATCCCTAATAGAACAGTACAGTACAACATCATTTAGTCTATACAGAACATAAACAAAGAGGGGGAAAACTAAAACACCCCAAGCAGCCTCAGCTTGAACAGTTCTGGAACCTCAAAGTGAGGCACAAAGGTTGGCTTGACAAAACAGGAGTTAAGCTTGACGCCCCTAGCAACGGTCCGGTGCCTGAACACCTACATATATATATGAGCAGTGAGCTAAAACCCAGTGAATAACATATGCGTAAAGAGGTTAAGAATGAATGTCCTTTCAGTATTGAAAACAGTCATTTAAACAGTATATCGGTCATTCAGTTTGTGGCTCATAATTCATGCCATAACAGTCATTCAGAAACTATAATAGTCATATGTGGTACACCCAACAGCAAAACAGTACAGTAGGTCTTAACAGACATGATGTTATTCCATCAGTAATGGTTTCCACACATGGGAAGCGACAGAGTCGTCTTCTATACAGTATATTGCTATGGATGCCACGAATGCATTCCAAATAGGACAACATACTATTCGTTAAAACAGTGTCATCTCAATTAAGCTAGTACTTAGTCATTTTTCAGAAAATAATCTCAATGACATATCTTTAAACATTGTTACTCACAGAGTTCTGGGCTACAGATAAGCTAACGCATCCTCGGATGCCAACCCTACACAGTTACAGAGTGAACACACACTAAGCTACACAGTTGGGAAATAATAACTTAATCCCTATCTTGACTCGGTGTGGTTCTATATCAATATCCTCTTAAGATGCCTTAAACTAGGCCTAAGAATGCCTAGAATGGAATGAGGATGCAAAGATGCACTTTAAAAACATTTTCAGAATTTTCAGAAAACAGAAGTCCCGCTCGAGCGTGGGTTTCCCCGCTCGAGCGGACATGCAAACAAAAGTCTCCGCTCGAACGGACTGCAAAAGTACTGGATGTGTGAAAATCACGCTCGATGGGCACTCGACACCCGCTCGAGCGTGTGACACAAGTCCTCGCTCGAACGTGAAAACCCCACTCGAGCGGACTGTAAACACAACAAAAGTGCTGTATACACGAATTTCCCGCTCGAGCGCCACTTACCCCGCTCGAGCGGGAGTCCAAAATCTGGAATTTCCAAATTTGGACCTCAAGCTCAAAATCAAGTTTCAATATACCAAATTCGATCCTTTTGGGCTAATTTTCTAGAAAACACTTTAAAACTCATAATATATCATGATTCAAAGCTCAATTTGTAAAATCAAGGCCCAAAGGTGAGTCAATTAAACCCAATTTCAAACAAAAGTTTATGAACGAAATAAGAACTTTACATGCATGTGTTCAATAAATTCAAGGCTTCAAATACATGCTCAAATGAGCTCATTACCTCAAAAATAAGATGAATTCATGAACTATTCTTAAGATATGGGCATGCATGTGAGGAATTTATGAACTACAACCTCAAAACCTCACAATATGTACATGCATGCATGAATTACAACTTAATTCAACAATCTTAACCAATTCTAGACTTTGAATCACTAATGTCACCATGGACCATGCTAGAACAACTCAAATACACAAATGAGATGATGAATCTCCTACCTCAAGTCTTGAATGCAAGATAAGGGAGCTCAATTAAGCAAATTACTCTTAAATTCCTATAATTTCCAAGCAAAACCTTCAAGTTGAACCCAATTTCTCCCACTCTCTCAGTTAAGTCGATTTTGGTCTCTCACAAATGAACAAGGATGATATATAACATAGATAAGTCAAGACTAAACAATTGTTTAGCAAAGCCCACTAATGGCAAAATGGCAATTAAGTCCAACTCTTGTAATTTAGCTTTATTAAATCTAATTTAATCATAGCAAATCACATTTTAATTAAATATGCCATAAAATCACATAAATCTTAATTAGCACAAAATATCAATCAATTTCAGATTCGGCCGCTGATAAGGCCTTCAATTTGCAGTTTAAAGCATAAAACATGAACAAATAATTCAACAGTCAATAGATAGGATTGCATTCAAACTAGCACAATCAATCAATCAGTTTAGTAATTCAGTCAATTAGTCAGTTAACATGCTTAATCATGGATTAGCACTAATCAATGGTGAGGATTGTCACAGTCGTGCATGTAAGCAGATGCGCAGAAATATGTTAGAAAATGCGAAAAATGCCAAAGATTTGCTCACCAAATTCACCAGCCGGCCAGAGGACTTCTCCCCTTCACAAGTCCTTGGCCTTTCGCAATGTGGGGGCTGGACATAGTCGGACCACTCCCAACAACGTCGGGCAACCGGAAGTTCTTTATTGCGGTGACAGATTACTTCACCAAATGGGTAGAAACCGAGCCTTAGCGACTATCAAAGAAAAGGATGTCAAGAGGTTTGTTTGGTAGAGCGTGATTACACAGTTTGGCGTTCCCAAGGCTTTGATTTCTGACAACGGCACCCAATTTGATGGAGGATTGTTCAGAGGATTTTGTGAGAAATTGAAGATAGAATTCTACAATTCCACCCCGGCCTACCCGTAGTCCAACAGCCAAGCTGAAGCATCAAACAAGACCATTCTAGATGGATTGAAGAAAAGGCTGGAGAAGGCCAAAGGCAAGTGGACCGAGGAACTTCCTAGTGTCCTCTGGACATATCGGACATCTCCAAGACACTCGACCGGGGAGACTCCTTTTGAATCTGCATATGGCATGGAGGTAATTATACCATTAGAGATCGACATGCCCACCATCTGCAGCAAAAATTTTGAGCCCGAACTGAACTCTGGCGCCATTGCCTTGGAATTGGACCTAGCTGACGAACGTCGAGAAATGGCGTTAATCCACGTGGCCGCATATCAACAAGAATTGTCTTAAAAGTACAACAAAACAATACACCCCTATAACAACCCCGATTCGTAATTAATTAGTAATCCGTGATTACGGACGTTAATCATGTGATTAAAATAATTATATGTTAATTGTGTATTTTTGCATGCTATTTGATTTTCTATATGTTCATCATAGTAATATCTGTTGTGAAATCCGCTTTGATATGAAAATTGAAAGCCTTATCAACATCCGGAACCGGAACTGGTTACATGAATATGTTTTTTAGAATTTTTAGAATGTTATGGCAAATTTTATTAAAAATTGATTCAATCTGATTAATTAAGTTACGTTTGGCAAGCTTTATGTTTTAATTAATGTATTATGGCATCTATAGACCGCCTGAAACTCGCTCCGTGCGCCCCCTTCTTGGAGAGGGCGCGAAGTTGTGTTCTAGCTACTACAGTTCGAACTCCTGTCACGGTTCTGTATCTAGTCTCACAAAGTGCAATGTAAGACTGATAAATCACCAAAGAGTCTAAATCCGACAAATCGTTTTGGAAAATCGATTTTAATCAAGATATGCCAAATATGGACTGCTTTGCCAGATTACAGAGTCGCCACCTAAATATTTTGTTTTTGGGAGATTTAGGAAACCCTGACTCGTGCCTAAGGCCACGTGTCTGTTATCACCAAAGTTGCCTCGACTCGGGAACTTGGGTACGAGAGGGAAAGGTCATGAAATGAGCACCCATGCTCGCCCAATCAAAGGATTGACCTCTACTAAACATGATATGTCATTTTTGAAAACACATGCGTTCTTATTCCGGTTATTAGCTAGCTTACTATGTGATGCGCACAGCATACAAGTATAGGCTAAATCACTCAACTTGGAACAAAACATCGCATGTTTGTTTTTTTTTAAATGGTTTGAAAGTGCTACTTGGAAGTAGGCTAAGGCGCGGATTTGCCACCCTCAAGTGGGCTCAGAAAATAACATGATTTTGCCACTCCGCAGAGTGGGCTTAAAATGCACATTTTGATGAATTGTTCCAATTCAAGCAATGAAGTCTTCATCCACAGGCATTCATGCAGTTATAGCAGTTAAGCAATTAGCCTTATGGCAAGCATGCTATCATGGCAGTCACTTACACACATGCAAGGATGCTAAAGCATAAACACTTACAGTGTACTCCAAGCCAAAAAAGAAGCTAATTAGAAATCATGCATGATCCTAACTGTACAAGATGCCTAATGCAATGCATGCAAAAATGCAACTAAAATAGGCTCGGTTATCTAAGATGGCATATGAATGCTACACTTTGATACATGTATTCAAATAGGAATTGAAATACAATGCAGCTTGAATGATGCGCCGGGCCCGGTGCATGCAATACGAATGAATGATGCATGCGTGCAAAGCATAAGTATGCTAATTAAAACATACCCTAAAACTAACCACCAAAAGCTGGTAAATAAAAGGGAGAAAGACGTAGGGTTGAAAGACATTCACACACTCACGCATACTTATTAGAACATTGTGCCCTCTCGACGGAGGGTTCGAATGAATTAGCTAAGCTAGCTACGCTAATTAAGCTAACTATTTCAAATTACTCCATAGATCTATTAGCTAAGCACTTTAACTAATTAAGTACAGAACCAATGAATTAACTAGCTAAGCAAAGCAGTTAAAAGGCCTCGAGGGTGAGGAATGCATGCATGCTCGGTTGCGTCCTCCTAGAAATCCACCGCCTTGCCTCAAGATGCCTCTGTTTGCACACTTCTGTACTTCTGAAAATTATGCCAACTTCTAGAATGCTTCTGACCCACCTTAAGAACATGCTGAGGGATGGTCGGCCAAGAGGGATGGCCATCGGCCACTTTTGATAGCCGATCGGCAGCCTTGGTGGCCGGTCGGCAAATTTGATAGCCGGTCGGCCACTGCTTCCTGCAATTTCTCCTTTTTTTGAAACAGAGCACAAACAGAGGCATGGCAGTGTATTTGCAAGGAAATGTGTCTGCAACTACACTGCTTATCATATCTCAAGCTCAAAGGAGTGTAATACTCGGCTCTCAAGCCACCAATCACGCATCTCAGTGCATGATGGCCAAAGAGTCAAGCTTGCACAATGTTGATGAACACACAAGTAACACACAAGACTCGAAAGGCCTCCACCCTATCATGCACAATCAAGGGGGACGGCGACTAAGAAATGAGACACGTTTCATCACTTCAAGTATGAAACGTCCCTCGTTTCTCGTGTTTGGATTAACGTCCGATCCAAACACATGCAATGCATCACACATGCAAATAACATGCTATCTATCAATGCTAGAGTGGCACTAATGAGGTTTCATCATATAAGTAATGCATGGATGGCATGTTTGGAGGCTAAAGCATCAAAGCAAGTAAAGAGCATCATACAAGGGGCATGCAATACAATGCTCAATGGACTTAAACCAACCCCAAACAGACCTCATACATGCCCAAACAATGGCCAAAATGTGCTGAAACTTAAACACAAGAAGCAAGAAAAGCATGCTCAACTCATGGCTCGCAAGCAAAGCACAAAGCTCAACCCTCAAACGCATTGAAAGAGTGATAAACATGAGAGTATAACAAGGCTATATGCTTTGAAATTATGTGTTAAATGATGCAATATCACTCAAACAACAGTATAGCATGCAAGTGGCCCTAAAGCACAAGGCTAGTAAAGAGCAATACACAATGAGCATGCAATACTAAGCTTAAACAACTAAACCAGCTCTGGACAGAGCTTAACCATGCCAAAACAAAGGCCAAAACATGCTGAAAAGGGAACCCAAAAGCTTATACAAGCATGTATACACATTGGCTCACAAACAAGGTATGAAGACACAACTCTCAAACACATTGAAGGAGTGGGAAATGTGAGAGTGTGGCAATGAAATATGCTCTGAAATTGTGTGAGAAATGAGGCTATACCATGCAAACATCACATTCCAAGCATGCTAGGGACCTCAAACACAAAGCTAGTGAAGTCAACTATGCCATAGCTATACAAAGCAAGCCATATATGACCAAGACCACTTAAAATAGACCTCAAGCATGTTAAATCAGTGGCAAAAATGTACTGGAGCAAAGCTAACACATGCTAGAATAATGAACTAAAGCATGAAGCATGTTAGGCCAACAAGCATGATTGCACTACAAGTACCAAAAGCAAGCAACCAATGACCAAACCAATCCAAAACAGAGTTATGGCAGGTTTAAAAAAGTCACAAAAACATGCTTGGACTCAGCTTAAAAGAAGTAGAAAAGCATGCTCAAGTACAAGGCCAACAAGGCATGGAAGCAAGACAAGAGGAGAGGGGACCACCCCCTCTCATTTTGGACCTCAAAAACACCTTTCCACCACTAAAATTCCTCTGAGTTTTAGTGGTAGAAAAGCCATGCAAAGGCTAAAACAAGAGCCTCAAAGGATGGCTCAAAAGCCTAACAAATAAGGCAAACAAGGGGGTGAAACACCCCCAACTCCCACAGGGCCTCAAACAGCCATCTTTAACACTTAAAAATAGAACTTTTTGTAGTTGAAAGCAAGGCCTAAAACAGTATGCAAAGGGGGCCAAACACTTGATCAAAATAAAGCTTAAAGAGGGAAAACACTCACCCTTGAAGCACAACTTTAAGATAGCAAGTTCTCTGAGTTAAAACCAGCTTGAGTCCAAATAATACCCTCCAGTACCTCAGCAACAAGGTAATGGTGTTTTACTAGGTGCTTTAGTGCAAAAGTGTGAAGTCAATTCACTTTAAGGCACAAACTAGTACAAATATAGAGAGAGAGGGAGAAATATAGAGAGAGAGAGGGATATTTTTACCCTAATCCAAAAATCTCAACCTCTGAAAGGGAAGAGGAGCCTCCTCTTATATAGAATCACAAGTCTCAAGCTTGTTGGACAAGCTAGAAGCTTGTTACAATCCCTCCATACACGTGTATGGAGAATGCCTTCTGTGCCCAACAGCTAGCACAACTAGCACCAAAATATCTGCAAAAGCAAAGAAAAAGACCTTAGCCAAAAAATATGGCCGAACGGCCATTAAAGGGGCCAACTGACCATCAGTGAGACCGACCGGCCAACACTTATGGCCGATGGAAAGAGGGCACGGCCGATGGGCACGAGGCCTGGCTAATGGGTTGTAGGGTTGGCCAGCAGGCCACCCCTTTCCTTAGAAACAAAGCCACAAGCTCTTGGTCCACAACCAAGCACAAAACAGACAAGTTGAGAGGCTTCAAGGCAAGGCGCTGCGGACGCGCCCCGAACACCCCGGGGAGAATCCCGTTTCGCTCATTTGGGCTTACCACAGTTCGGACTCAAATGTCACGATTCTGAATCTGATCTCACAATGTGCGATGTGAGACCGATAAATCACCAAAGAGTCCAAATCCGACAAATCATTTTGGAGAACTGATTTTTATAAAGAAGTACCAAACATGGACTGCTTTGCCAGATACAGAGTCACCACCTAAATATTTTATTTTAGGGGGATTTAGGAAACCCTAACTCGTGCCTAAGGCCACATGTCCGTCATCACCAAAGTTGCCTCGGCTCGGGAACTTGGGTACGAGAGGGGAAGGTCATGCAATGAGCACCCCCACTTGCCCGATCAAAGATCAGCCTTTATTAACATGATATCTTGTTTTTGAAAACACATGTGCTCTTATTCCGGTTATTAACCTAGAATTACTATGTGATGCGCACAGCATACAAGTATAGACTGGATCGCCTAAGTTGGAACAAAACATCTCATGTTTGTTTTTAAAAGCGGTTTGCTACTCGCAAGTAGGCTAAAATGCGGATTTTACCACCCTCAAGTGGGCTTAGAAAACATGATTTTTGCCACCCCGCAGAATGGGATTAAAACTCGCATTCAATGAATTATTCCAATTCAGGTTGTCCAACCTTCACCCACAGGCATTCAGGCAGTTATATCACATAAGCGAATAGCCTCATGGCAAGCATGCTATCATGGCAACACTTACACACATGCGGTATGCGAAAGCGTAAACGCTTACCTAGTACTCTGAGCCAAAACAATAGCTAGTTAGCAATCAAATGCATGATCCTAGTTTATGTTAAGATGGCTAATGCAACACATGCAAAAATGCAACTAGAATAGGCTCGGCCAATCTAAGAATGGCATGTGAAATGCGACAACTCGATACACGTATTCAAGTTGGAATTGAAATACTATGCAGTTGTATGATACGCCGAGCCCGATGCATGCAATACAGATGAATGATGCAAACATGCGAGCATAAGGATGCTAATTGAAACATGACCTAAAACTAACCATTGAAAGCAGGTAAGTAAAACGGAGAAAGACGTGGGGTTGGAAGACATTCACACACTCACGCACACTTATTAAAAAATTTGCCCTCTCGACAGAGGGTCCGAATAAATAATACAAACCGAATAATTAATCAACTACCCTAGCTAATTAAATATTACAAAACCCTTAACTAATTTAAACAAATTAACTAAGCTAGCAATTAAATAAGCATGTAAATTATATGATGTAGGCTACCTCAGCTCTGCTTTGAATGACAAAGGATGCATGCATGCCCAAGTTGCCTTGTTCGGAAATCCCTCGCGACGCCCCGATTTGCCTCTGTTTGCAATTGATCTCAGAAACTTGCACCAAGCTCCAGAGAGATGAAACTCCACTTTGGGATCTGTAGGGATGCTGCCGACCAGATATTGGCCTTGGAGACCACCTGCCGACCACTTTTTGTGGTGAAAACCAGAAAAAAGTGGTCGGCCAGCCACTTTATCTAGTCGGCCGACCAGTTTTTGCTGCTGGTTTCTGGTTTTCTGCAACAGAGGGCAAGAAGGGGGCATGGTAAAGTATTTGCAACACATGTATGCGCGACCACCCTCCCTATCATTACATAAGCTCAAGGGAGTGTAGGTCTCGACCCTCGGGCCACCAATCACGCATCTCAATATATGATGGCCGAGGGGCCGAATTGCGCAACTCAATATGGAATGAATGCACATACAAACACCTAAAGCCTAGAACTCCGTCATGTATAGTCAAGAGTGTCAGCGACCGGGAATCGAGGTACGTTTCATCACTTCAAATATGAAACTGCCTCGTTTCCCGTGTTTGGACTAACGCCTATTCCAAACACAATGCAACAAACATGGCATGCACAATGCGACTCAATCATGCAACTTAATGCAACACAACTTGGACATGCAAGCATGCAAACTAGCATACACGATGCTATGAACTATATGGCATACACAACGCTCATGACACTAACATACACAATGAACGTGGTAACCAACATACATAATGCAATGAAAATGGCATGCACAAATGCAATGATCAATCATGTAACCAAATGGCATGCTCAATGCTACGAACTACATGACATACTCAATGCATAATGGACTTAAACCAAGATGGATACACTACAAGCACATGGAACATGTGAGAGGCTGCTAAACCAGCCAAAAATAGAGCCATGATATGTCAAATGATGACCAAAAACCCACTGAAATGGAGCTAAAACATGCTAGATTGACATGCTACCTTGATGAGCCATACACTACACATATGAGAAGCATGGCAAGGGTGACCAAACCAACCATGGACAGAGTCTAGGAAGGCCCTAAAAGTCACTAAAAAGTGCCTAAACCAAGCCTTGAAAGTATGAAGATGTATGCTCCTTTGATGGGCCAAAAATGCAAGCAAACAAAACAAGAAGAAAGGGGATCACCCCCCTCTGATTTGAGGCCTCAAAACCACATGCCTACCACTAAAAATCCACTGGATTTCAATGGCTAAAAGGCCGAGTAAAGACCAACCCAAAGGCCTTAAGGCATGGCACAAAACAAGACTAAACAAGGCATGCAAGAGGGTAGAAGACCCTCAACACCCAAGAGGCCTTAAACAAACATCATAAGCACCTTAAAAAAAGACTTTTTTCATTTGGAAGCTAATCCCAAATAAGCATGCAAATGGGACCAAGAGAGCAACCAAAACAAAGCTTAAAAGGGAGAAAAGAGGTTACCCTTGAAGTACTGCAACAACAGTTTCTTTCTCAACCAAAAACCAGCCTTTTAACCCCCAAATATGTCCTCCAAGAACCTCAGCTCAATGATGGGGGTGTGTGGTTAAGAGGTGTGGTGCAAAAGTGAGGAACAACACACTTTTTAGACCCCAAATATAGAGATATAGAGGGAGATATATGCTTGTGCCTTAGGAAATTTTCTGAACCTCTGCCATGGAGAGGGAGAGCCTCTCTTATAGAGGAACAAAGTTAAAGCTTCCTCAAGAAGCTAAAACTTGGATGCAATCCCTCCATACACGTGTATGGAGGATACAGTCTGTGCCCTCCAGCTGGCACAACTGGCATCCATTCAGTCTGACAAAACAGAAGGAAAGCTGCCGACCAGAAAAGGTGGTTGGCCTGCTACTTTTAGTGGTCGGCCGACCACCCAAAGTGGTCTCCCAGGCAAAAAGTGGTCGGTAGGGGGAATTGGTGGTCTCCACACTGAAAGCAAGCCAATGGTGGGGTGGGAAACCAGAAAATGTGGCCCAAAGACCAAGAAAATCAGTTTCCCGACCAGAAAACTGGCTGGCAGGGAGAAAAGTGGTCTCCAAGGATAAAAGCTGGTCTCCCACCCTTGTACCACTTCCCAAACAAGGAAAGTATGGTTTATACCCAAGACAAACCAAAACGGATGCAAGACGAGGGTTCAGGAGGCAAGACGCGCGGCCAGGAGCCCTGAAAACCAGCTGCCGAGCATCAAAAGTGGCGTACGACCACAAAAGTGGTCTCCTTGACCACAGTGTCCCTCTAGACAGAGGAAACGAGGTGTGTTCCAAAAACCATGCCAAACGGAGAATGTTAAGTGGTCCCGAGCTGAGGCGCACGGCCGACAGCTCCGAAAATCGGAAACTAGTCTCCAAATGGGAACAGCAGCCTATGACCACGAAAAGTAGCCTACGACCACTGAGAGATGGCCTACAAGACCTCTCCCTCCCTCCGGGAAGAGAAAACAAGACTTAGTCCGCGGATCGAGTCAAAGTACAAATGGTCTTGAGGTCCAGAGACAAGGCTCTCAGCCAAGAACTCCGAAACCTCGAAACAAGCACAACATGCGCAATCACCAAATGCTCAATCGATGACGTCTGAGTCTTAAGGTCGGTCAAAAATGGGGTGTCTACAGGCGCACAGCAGAGACCTTCAGGAACTCAAAACGAACACGAGCATGGATGATCATCGAGTGTTCAAACGATAACGTCCAAGTCTTGAGGACGGTCAAAAATGGGGTGTCTACAGCATCATAATTATATATATGAGCCCTTAAGCTCATTTGAGCTCATCTTTGCCCATTATTGAGTGCAAAAAAAACCTAAGATTGTATTCTAGAGAGAGAGTGAGTTCACTTTTAGAGAGAGAAAGTGTGGGAATTAAAGAGAAATTGATGGCTTTGGCTTGAATTCTTCAAGATTGTGCAAGTATCTAGCTAATTTAAGACTTTAGGTAAGATTGCAACCTCTAGGTTGTGCATCTCAGTCATTTAGCATGAGATTTCTTCAAGATTATGAATTTAAATGCATAAAATAAGCTTAGAATGAAGGAAATGTTGCTAAGTCATACATGCATGTATGGATTTGTCAAGAACTCTCATGTTTGAGCATCTAAATTATTATGGTAAGTTAATTGGTACAGGCATGTTAGAATCATCATGTTTTGAACCTTGATTTCATGTTTTGAAAAGGAAATTTCTTACATGCATGGAGCTTATGAGCTCAATTTGCTAGTTTCATAAGTTTTGAAGAAAAGAGCTTGAAAGATTTTACATGCATGTTTTGCTTCTTAAGTTTCAAGATGAATTATGAGCTATTGGCAAACTCTTGGGCCATGATTTTATGAAATAATCCTTAATTCCTTATATTTTCCAAGTTCACTATGTTATCTCAAGTTTTGGGGCCCAAGAGATGTGTTTTACAGAGTTGCATTCGAGGTTTGCAATTTGGAGGCAAATCTAGAAAACCCAGAATTTCGCCTCGACGCTCGAGCGAAGGATTCCACGCTCAAGAGACCGCTTTCATTTTCACACTTCCGCTTGAACGACAAAAGGTTGGCTTGAGCATAAATTGCATGCTGTCAGAAGTTTGCATGTTTGGAAGCATGCTTGAGCAACAAGACTTGTGCTCGAGAGAGGACCTGTGTCTCACGCTCGAGCGAGCGCCGAGCGACCATCGAGTGGAAATTACACGCAACCAGAAATTTTTCACATTTTGCAGACCGCTCGAGCGAAGGAGTGTGTGCTCGACCGACCACTCACATTCTATATGCTCGCTCGAGCGAGAGTCCTGTTTTTAGCAAGTTTTGAAAAATATTTTCAAGTATATTTTTGCATCCTTTTTCCATCCTAGGCATTCCTAGGCCATGATTAAGACATCATAATGAGGATAACGAAGTAGAAATACACTAAGAAAGGAATGAACTAGGTTAAGAGAATACAAGTGTGTATTTTGAGCAATGTGATAAGGAAGAACAAGAATCAATGTAAAGAAAGCTAAGCCGTGATGGCCATATGAATGTGTAATGATATGATATGTTTGTGTTATGTACTTTTGTGTTTGTAGGTCTGTAGACACCCCATTTTTGAGCAATCGGTGATTGCGCATGTTGTGCTCGTTCTGAGGTCACGGAGTCTCGGCTGAGAGCCTTGCCTCCGGCCTTCGGGACTCTTCTGTGCTTTGCCTCGATTTGCGAACCAAGTTCTGTTTTCTCTTCCCGAAGGGAGGGAGAGGTCTCGTAGACCATCTCTCAGTGGCTGTAGGCTATATTTCGTGGTCGTAGGCCACTGTTCCCGTTTGGAGACCAGTTTTCGATTTTCAAAGCCGTCGGCCGTGCTCCTCGGTTCGGGACCGCTTAACTTTCTCCGTTTGCTCTAGTTTTTGGCACACACCTTGTTTCCTCTATCTAGAGGGACACTGTGGCCCGGGAGGCCACCTTTGTGGTCGCACGCCATTTTCGATGCTTAACAGTCAATTTTTGAGGCACCCGGCTGCACGTTTTGACCCCCGAACCCTCGTTTTACATCCGTCTTGGTTCATTTTTGGTATGGACCTTGTTTTCATTGTTTGGAAGGTGGTACAAGGGTGGGAGACCACCTTTTCTCCTTGGAGACCACTTTTCTCCCGCCGGTCGATTTCCTTGACAGGCAACTGGTCTCTCTCACTTTTGGGCCACAATTGCTGGTCTCCCACCACACCACTAGCTTGCATTCAATTGGAGACCACCAATTGGGATAGCCGACCACCATTCATCAACTTGACCCTTTTGAACTGGTCGGCCGACTAGGCTAGGTGGTCGGCCGACCACTTGAACTGATCGACCTACTTTTCCCTTTTCTGTCTTTGTGAGTGTGTGCCAGTTGTGCCAGCTGGAGGGCACAGACTGCATCCTCCATACACGTGTATGGAGGATTGGCAACCTTGTTTTGGCTTCTTAAAGAAGCTTGGCCCTTTGCTCTAAGCTTCTAAGAGAAGGTTGAACCCTTTTTAGCTTCTTGAAGAAGCTTGACCCTTTGGCTCTAGCTTCCTCAAGAAGCTTGACCCTTTTTGCTTTAGCTTCCTTAAGAAGCTTGGCCCTTTGCTCCAACTTTCAAAAGAAGCTTGGACCTTTGTTCTCCTATAAGAGACGCTCTCTCCCTCATTAGCAAAGGTTCAGATTTTTTGGCTAAGTTATACATACACCTCTCCATATATCTCTCTATTTCAAGCTCCAAAGCTCCATTATTCTTGACCATCACACACCACCTCCTATCCTAACACCTCCACCATCACTCTAAGCACCTTAGAGCTGGTTTTCAGAGGTTGAAGGTTTGCCATTTTGGTCTAGAAGCTGCTGGAGGTCTTCTCTACAAGGGTAACATTCTATTTCCCTCGTTTTGACATTATTTTGCTTCATATCTTAGCCTAGTTTGCAAGTATATTTGGGCTTTGTCAAAAACTAAAAAAGTCTTATTTTGAGCTCCTCTTGAAGTTTTTTTAAGGTCGTTTTTCTGTTGGGGGTCATCTTCCCCTTTGCATGCTTGTTTTGACTTTGTTATGAGCCATGCATCTAGGCCTTTGCATTAGCCTTTGTTTGACCTCTTAGCCACTGAAATCCAGTGGATTTTTAGTGGCTAGTATGCTATTTTGAGCCCCAAAATCAGAGAGGAGTGACCCTCTCACCCCTTGTTGTGTTTACTAGCATTGTTGGCTTTACAAAGGAGCCCATATTTTCACACTTCTTGAGCATGTTTCAGGCCATTTTTGATGAGTTTTAGGATCTACATGAACTCTGTCCAGAGTTGTTTTTGCCATATTATGTGTCCCTCTTGCATGTGTAGAGTAACCCTCTTCATAGCCTTTCAAAGGAGCCTTTACTTGCATGCTTCCTAGCCTCATTTCAGGCCCTTTTCAGTGAGTTTTAGGGCCTTCATAACCTCTTTCAAGAGGTGGTTTTGTCATGTGGGGTGTCCATCTTACATGTGTAGAATAACCCTCTTTTTGGCCTTTCAAAGGAGCATGTCATTCTTGCATGCATTGACCATGTTTCAGTGGGTTTTTGGGCTTTATTTGGCATTTCATACCTCTGAATTTTTCTGGTTTAGTGGTCTCTTGAATGCGTTGTATACTTATAGTGTAAACCCTCTTCACTAGCTTGTATTGCATGTTGTTTTGGCCCTTGATTCTAGCACTTTTTGGCCATGCCTTAAACTGATCTTGTGCATATTTTGGACTGCCTTAGCTCTATTTTTGGGTCTCATGATCGAATGATGCTTGTTTTGCATGCTTGTAGTACAATATCCATGCTTAGCTTTGAGTTTCGAGGTCTATTACATGCATATACTGAGGTGTTTTCATGTTTTGGGGCCATTGCACATCATATTTTAGAGCTTACATGTATGCCATATTCCCATGATTTTCACTCTTTAAATGCATTTGAGAGTTATGCTTGAATGCCTCATTCACCGGCCATTGCATGAGCTTCATTTGAATGCATTCCGAGCCACCATCCCAGCACATTTTGCCACTGATTTTGGTCTGCATAGGGACTGTTTGGGGTCGGTTTCATCGTTGGAGCATTGTTTTGCATACCTATAGTGTAATCCATTCCACTAGTTTCGGTACTCGGGTCATCTAGCATGCATCGGGTGAGGTGTTTACATGTTTCGGGACCATCTTGTATGCTATTTCAGAGCTGGAATTTGTGTCATTGTATGCCATGTGTCATCCCTTGCCATGCTTTGGTAGAGTGGCATTCGATGCCTTAGGTTCGGTCCCTTGCATTGGGC